>JAQFVV010012474.1:5037813-5137813 GCA_028023455.1 Epiperipatus broadwayi | reverse complement strand
TCAAAGTGTAGTAGTCGTAATTAAATATCATATAAATATTTTAATTTGTATCCTCTAACGGAAAATTTTTTTCAAGAAGGAATCAATCTTTGGTTGACTTCTTCATCAAATATTACTATATGGGAGGTTACAAAAAAATTCCACAAAATGTTTAAATTAAATAACTATTTAAAATATTTTACTAGCCCAAAATATAACAGAAGAGCTGTTTAAATAATTTAAATACATTTTTGTACGCCGATTAATATATTATAAATATAACCAAAATACATATTTTTATTTACACAAAATAAAGCAAAAACAATAACAATAATTTTATAAATTGTATATGTGGTTGTTAGTGTTAGTACTATTATAGTTATTATTGATTTAAACCTTGTAAATAACAACGGTTATTAAAATTATAGCGCCGAGAATATATAATAGTATTTTTAAAATAATAATATTCACATTATTTCTTAATATATATGTATGTGTACATACAACGTATAGATAAATAATGCAATAAACAAATTTATATTTCACGAGATAAAAACATTTTGTTTTGTATTTTGCACTACGTTTGGTGATTTTATATTTTAAGTAGCAACTTGGTCTATTTAACAAAGACTCGTTTATTCTAAAAATAATAACAATTTGTTTAATTAAAGCATGCAATAGTGTTTGACATTTTCCGTATTTTTATTTTTAAATTGTAATTTACTTAAAGATTTTTTTTAATCCTAAATTCTACTAACCGCTATAGTTTTGAGTGCTCTTGCAAGAATTTAACACGAAAAATAAAGTCGACTGACGTTATAACGATAATATTTTTAATATAAAGACAAACATGCAAAGAGACACATTAACGCACACAACCACAAACACGTTTTATGTATACATATGTCATTAATATAATTGTAATTTATGTAACACTAATAATCGTTCATTCAAATGTTTTTACAGCGATCAGCTTTGACCCAATAAGTGTTTTTTTAAATAATTTTCAGTCTAATAATAGAAACGTATTAATATCTAAAGACGAAAAGTTATATACTAAATATATATGAAATATAATAAACCAGAGTGTAAATAACAAAAAGGTATTAAAATGCCCTGCATCCAACTAATTTTGAAACAGTAGATTTGACATCACTTAGCAACTGATTGTGATATGTTATAATCAACAACACTGTGTGATATAAAGGCCACAATAAATTTTTGGCAAAGCATAGTGTTTCTAGTGGTTTATTAACTTATCAACAGGTTCATATTATTTTACACTAGGCAGAACAAAGTCAATTACTAACTAGTGTGACAAAATGTTTTATTGAAAATTTTAAAAATAAATGAATTAATGGAAGACTTAATGTTTGGGAAGTTCATAAAAAGGTTGACTTCCGAAAGAATCAGAACTAGAACCAATTTGGGGACTTTAAAATCTAGAGTCTGACAATTTAGCACTGTATTAAACCATGTATGGGAATTAATGATAATCATTTTATATCATCCTGGATGTCACCTAAATTCAACTTAATAGGAATAATAATTCAATTTAGTTTTTTTTTTTTTTTTCCAATTGTATGTCTAGAAACTGGTTGTTGGTTAAAACAATTAAAAAAAAAATTTAAAGACATCATCAAAAAAGTTTATTGATAATATTTACATAGAAGTGTTAGGCAAAGAAAGGACACAGTGGAAAACCTTAGTGTAAAATAAATTACAGCTATATGCTTTAGATTACAATTATTAATGGAAATATTTAATAATGTTTACACTTAAATAACTTATTGGTAACAGTTTATATAAAATGTTAAGATATGTAACATTTTGTCATAAGATAAGATTAGAAGTATTAGTAGAACAAATAATACCAACCATAAATTAAGTTTATTTATTACATTTAACAGGTATCACATTCAGTACAAGTGCCAAGTAGTATTAAATGTTTTTTTTGATCGTCTATAATTTATGTTTTGTATAGCAGTTCTTATTATTTTTATAATGTTTCAAACGTATTTATAGGAAAAAATAATATATAGTCTTGGCATTCATCACAGATCTTGTCTAAAGTCTGTGTATTAATAGAAATACATTTATTATTTTTACTTTAATTTTAAAGTTAAGTAGTTTATTGATAACATTCATCTTGGTTTAAAATCTTACAATTAAACCTTTCTATTTTAATATGATACATCTGTCTCATCTGCTTATTCACATGTAAACGTCTGTAAAGTCTCAAGCCAGCTAATCATAATTGGAAATTGATTGAATTGGCATATTAAACAAGAGTCCAATGTAGTTTTTTCTGAAGTACATTACTTCACATACATAATAGTATATTTTTCTGCAATCTATATAAATAAAAATATAAAATGTTCATTTGTTCAAAATCTTAAAACTCCAAAAGTTCTTCACTGATTGCTTTGAAAGTTTGACACAATGTTGCATTCGAATATGCACGTGTTTTTTATATACCTACTATTATATACCTGTGACAGGTAAAACATGCTTTTCTTGAAACAGTGTTATCTGTGGACATAAAAGCAACACATGCTATACTAAATATTTTACGCTGTGCTATATCCATTGGACTTAAGAGCAACATATACTAAATATTTTACAATTCCATTTCAATGTTTACAATTGCAATGTTAAATTGAATTTTCATAGATTTCGATTTATTTTCATTTTGATTTAAATATTTTATAAGAGAGATTGCAATTTCCAATTCGATTGGTGTTTACAATCACTATCATCAAAGCTCAGGGCCAATCTTTAGAATTGTGCGGTTTAGATCTAGACACGGATTGCTTCTCACATGGACAATTATATGTTGCATGTCCTAAAGTCGGCAAACTTGACAATCTCTCTATCTGCACAGACAATGGAACAACAAAAGCATTTTGAAATTAAACATATTACAAATGTGTGCTTTCTCTTTTTTTTTTCCATTTGATCAGACCGAACCACAACAACATGTGGCTGGATATGGCTAGTAATGTAATAAATATTGTTTCTATATTCCATTATTATTAAAGGTAACACATGAATTTTTAATAACAATCTCTGGGAATATTGTTTTAGTTAAATATTTATATGTTATGTCAATTCTATCACTATCTTTCTTATAAATGTTACTTTGGTACAAATCTTTTGATTCCCGAAAATAAACTTTTGTGATTGTCAATTTGATATTATCATAAAAACAACACATTCACTGCTAATAACACACTAACCTGCATCCAAATATAATTTAAAGGCAGTAGTAACCCAATAATTTTTTAAGTAACTGTAATTACATAGCAATATATAAAATAATCAGCATTAATATATTCAAAACTAGATATATTAAGATATGAAAAGGTCAGTCCACTTCATAATCTTCTAAGTAATGAGATTCATTTTGTTAAATGTTCTGTGTCAGATTCACTAACAAAAATAACAATATTTGGATATTTGCAAGTTTTTAATGTTAGATTTCAGAATGAAAAGAATCTACGGATATTGGCAAAGTATATTTTGCATTACAGTGAAAGAGGATCAATAAAGTTAATAATGCATAAAAGATAAATTGTGGAATATAAATTTTATTATTTTATTTTCTATTAAAAAGTAAGAATGGATTAAATAGTTATTAATTTAGTGCATGCTTATAATCCATGTAAAGGCAAAGCAGAACCCTGATATTTTATACATAATAACATTCAGACACAAACTATTAATACCTATAGACTTTTAATAAAATGAAATATGCATATTTGAAGAATATTACGACACACACACATACACACATGCACGTGCATGCACGCATGTACACACACACACACACACATATATATATATATATCAAAAGGCAGTGAATAACTGCATGCATATGTATAAAATGAAACAATCAAAATATTATACATATATTTTTCCTCAAGTGACGAAACCTTTATATCTCCTGGCATTACTTAATCTCTAGGTATGATAATGAAACTATAACATTCACATACGTTTACATTTCTGCTATCCAGACAAAATAACTTTATACATATATAAATGTATATTTAAAATGTATATATAAACTAATAAATCTAACATAAAAGGGAAAGAATACATTTAAATAACAACAACAGTATATCATTGCTAGCCAGTTTTGTACTACATATAACCCTTCAGACATGTATATTTAACTGACTTCAATGTTTCTATTAACTGACCAATTTTATTAAGAGTTAAGAACAAATAGTAGTTAATAATAAATATTTATATATTTCTGGAATATTTTTGTTAATATTGAACATTACTAACAATAGTAATTATCATTATCATCATCAACCATTATCAATCCACTGCAGTATGAAGATCTCTCCAAGTTCAATCCATCTTCTCTGATCTTTAACTTCTCTTCTCCACATCATCCCTGCATGCTTTCTTATTTCATCCATCCATCTCACATGTGGTCTTTTTCTGGGTCTTTTACAATCTCTTGGAATCCAGTTTAAAATTTCAATTGTCCATCTACTATCATCTCTTCTAGCAATATGTCCAGCCCAACTCCACTTCAGTCTTTTAATTTTTTCAGTGAGGTCAGTAACACCTATTTATTTTTTTACCCATATATTGTATTTTCAATCTCTGCCTGCTACTCCCAACATATCTCTTTCCATACTTCTTTGAGTGGTGTGAAGTCTCTGTATTGCTCTTCTATTAGGTGTTCAAATCTCAGATTCATAAGTTAGAACTGGTAAAACACATTTATTAAAAATCTTCCTTTTCAAACACATAGGCATATTTCCTTTTAGTAACAGGTTATTTCTATCAAAAGCACTCCAACCAAGTTTAATTCTATGATTAATTTCATCCATTATGTTTTCATCTATCTGTATTAATAATCTGACCAAGGTAGTTTGTAGCTGTTAACTTCTAACTCATCATAATCAATCTTCATTTTCATATTATGAGAAAATCCATTAAACATTACTTTAGTCTTTTTAAAAAAAATTTATTTCTACTTTTCTACTTTCATCTAATAACTCCTGCAACATTTCCTGCATTTCTAAAGTATTATTTGAAAAAAAAATAACTATATCATCTGCAAAATTTAAATGACTTAAATAATCTCCATTTACTTTCACTCCTTTAGCTTCCCCTTTTTAATCCAAAAAATACTTCTTGCAGCATTGCTGTAAAATGTTTTGAAGATATGGAATCACCCTGTCTTACATCCTTCTCAATGTTGACTTTCCTAGTATCATTATGAAATCTAATTGTTTCTATTGCATTTTTATAAATATTTTTTAAAATATGACAGTATCCTTTATCTACTATACCTTGATGATCCAATGCTTTAATCACTGAAGAAATGTTTATAGAATCAAATGTTTTTTCACAATCTACAAACCCAAAGCATAATGGCAACTCATATTCATTAGTCCTTTCTATAACTTCTCTTAATATCTGAATATGATCTATGGTATTAAAACCACTTTTAAATCCAGCTTGTTCTCTTGATTGGTGGAAATCCATTTTTTTCTGTAGACAAGTTGTAATTATCTTGGTAAAAATTTTGTATAAAACTGATAAAAGTCTTATAGATCTGTAATATCTAATATCTTTTTTATCATCTTCTTAAAATATTAATATTAATACTGCATTCTTCCAATCATCTGGTACATCTTTGTCATTTAGACATTTTCTATATAACTTTGCTAATTTTTTTTCTATTGCTTCACCTGCTTCTTTTAATATATCAGTTATAATTCTATCATTACCTGGGGCCTTTTCTTTCTTCATAAATTTAATTACATGTCTCATTTCTTCATTTAAAATTCTAAGCAATTCAGAAGCTATAATAGATATAGGAGGTACTTGTTCTTTATTACTATATAATTCTTGATAGAAATATTCTATCCATTTCATGATGTCATCTCTCTTTTTAGTAAGAATTCCAACTTTTTTTCTTATTGCAGATATAAATTTTTTACCACTACCAAAATGTTGTTTTACACACTTGAGACTTTTATTCTCTTCTACAGATTTCCTTGCTAGTTCACAGTTATACTTTCATATATTATTTTCAACTCTTTTCTACACCATTTTACAAATTTCAAAATATTCAATCCTTTTTAATGCATCATTTTTATATATCTTCATATTCTCTCTTTTCTTCATAAATTCTCTAGTCTCAGTATAAATTTTATTGGTCAATTGCTGTTTTTTTCTATTAGCTTATCTTTGTTGCAGTTTTTAAAAGTATATCAATTATTATTATATTAATTTCATTCAAATCTGAATCAAATTCAAAATCTACTAATACTTCAAACCGATTTGTAAGTTCTAATTTAAATTCATTAGAATGTTTTTGAAAATTAGGAATATCAATTGTAAATATTGTTTTTCTTAATAATTTTTGTTCTCTAGTTCTGTATTAAGATGAATCTTATATCCTACTAATTGATGATCACTTCCTGCGTTAAATTTATTAAGAATTTTACAATCTTGAAATATGTAAATAAGCATTTATTTTTATAGCACTGTGCTTTATAAATTGTAATATATTAAAGATCAGCCTTTTCAAGTTATTGTGCATGCGCTTTTTATGAGTGTTAATAATAAATGAATACTTTCACTGCCAATACAAGATATAGTATTTAAGAAAGAATAAAATAGATCCACTTATGTCTTCCAACCCAAATGCTTATATATGGGCAAATCTTAAGTACTGGAAGTGAAAGCGTGGGGATAGACCACTCACCTTAAATGACTGTTTATGATATCTGAATGAATGACATCGACAAAATTATCTAGAATTTACTAAACATCACTCTCAAGTGAAACTTAAACATATGTAAATAAGCATTTATTTTTATAGTGCTGTGCTTTATAAATTGTAATACATTATAGATCAGCCTTTTCAATCTATTGTGCATGCGCTTTTTACAAGTGTTAATAATAAATGAATACTTTCACTGCCAATACAAGATATAGTATTTAAGAAAGAATAAAATGAATCCACTTATTCCTTCTAACACAAATGCTTATATATGGGCAAATCTTAAGTACTGGAAGTGAAAGCGTGAGGACAGACCACTCACTTTAAATTACTGTTTACGATGTCTGAATGAATTTCATCGACATCATTCATTCAGAGATCGTAAACAGTAATTTAAAGTGAGTGGTCTATCCTCACACTTTCACTTCCAGTATTTAAGATTTGCCCATATATAAGCATTTGGGTTGGAAGGAATAAGTGGATTCATTTTATTTTTTTTTAAATACTATATCTTATATTGGCAGTGAAAGTATTCATTTATTATTAACACTCGTAAAAAGCGCATGCGCAATATCTTGAAAAGGCTGATCTTTAATGTATTACAATCTTGAAATATGTATTTTCTGTTAGTCAAAATATATTCCAATTCTACTATAGTTTTATTTGGATTACAATAGTAATATATCGAGCAAAATAGTGTAAAAGAAGAGAAAAAAATAATTAAATAACTTTTTACTTTCTTACCAGTTTTCTTTTTATAACGAGTATTTAAAAAGTACTTTTCTTTCTTATTATTCCAGAAATTTTCTTAACTTGTTTATTATGATTTATTCATCTAGAATTTTTTATTTTATTTATTTTTCTAATGATAACATTATGTTTAATTTTTAAAACAATGTATGTTCATTACAAATTGATCTTAATATTATAAGTTTTTAAATCACCAGGTATCCCATTTACAATATAGATTCCATTTTTCATAAGCTTTTCTTGAATTGTTGTTTACAGTTATAGAAAAAAAATTTTTTTTACATCTTTTTAAACTCCTAAGCTTCGAGTTGATGCACTTTTAGATGAAAATTATCTTAAACATCTAATTCATCAATACTCTTTCCCTAACCTTTTAATATGAAAACATCTTATATACTCTTAATTTTCAACATCTAAACAATAAAGAAAAAAGTATCAAATTATTGCTAAAAATAACACACTTGAACTCTAATAATCTGCATTTAATCAAATTGGTAAATAAATAATTATCTCTTTCTTATAGTATTTTTTAATTAACAAAACTAAAAACATAATTTGAAGTAACATTATTTTAAAAATTGAAAATCTGCTTGTATTTTTAAAGTCAGAGTTAAATTTTTAAAAAATTGAAAAAAAAAAAAAAAACTTTTTTTTTTTTATAGAAAATCTTTTTTTTTTTCTCTTCATTTCCTGTTTTTTTTTTCATTTTTACAGTAAAATATGTAAAAAAAAAAAACCTAAATATTCAAATGTTAATGACAACCCAAAATATTTTTTTTTTAAAAATATTTATGTGAATAGATTAGAATAATTAAGAATTTACTGTGATAAATGTTTTATATGCAACATTTTATGATAGAGTTCATCGCAGCTGTTTAAATATAATTGAATAGCTTTCGAAGGCAATTCCATTTATTTAAACAGTTGCAATGAGTTTATATATATATATATATATTGTATTCTTATACGACCAGATAATTTAACTTGCTACTATACCATCAATGGAATCTAATACCATTCACAAAAAAAAAAAATACTTTTAAAGTTCCAAATTTGATTCTTTTATTACGTTTGATTTTTTTTATTATAATCATTATTCGCAATAAGTATTATATTTATATAAAACAATTTAAAAATATAGTCATAAAATTGTAAAAACTGGAGAATTAAAATTAATTCATTTAGAATAGCTTCTAATGAGAATCTGTTAATTGCTTTTTTTTTAAGGAAAAGAATAATCAATTTTTTGTCATACATAAAATAACCGCTGATTGCAAATAATGAAGAAATAAAATACTTTTGGCTTCTAAATGGAAACAGTTGATTGTTTTTAGTAAAAAAAAACAAACAATCTACTTCTATAATAAATACATTTTGTATTTTTATTGAAAGCATTATTTATAATAAGTTTTATAACATTTGTGCACAAAAGTAAAAAAAAAAAAAACAACATTGATAACAAATAGTGTTAAATAAAATTACTTTCATTTATTAATATATTTACAAAATGTACGTACCTTCGCATTATTGTCATGCAGATCATAAATGATACAAACTAACTTTGGTCATAAAAGCACTTTTTTTTTCATGTGTCATAGCATTGGCCGTGAAGCAAACCCGCTAACCCGGGACAACTGCTTGTAAGGCAGCTGTGCTGTCCACTCGCCCACCAACACCTGACTAAAAACACATCTGTAAATGCACATTAGTGTATACAGATTTGCAGGATCACATTAATTATCAACACACATTTATTATACATCTCTTTCATTAGGGCATTTTCATTTATTATTTGTGGTATTTGTGAGAAGATATTTTGAGGAATTCTTATCATAAATTTTAGTTTACGTTATATGTCTACGATGTATATATTTCATAATGGGTTATCATAATTTTTCATAATCAGTGATAAATATATTTTAATGAAGGACAAAAATCAAAACAAAATCAACACATACTCAACAAACAATGAAAGAAGTTAGTAGAAAAAGAGATATTGCAAGTATTGAAGTGAAACAGGAAATTAGGCCGATAAAAGATGATAAAAAAGATTGCAGTCAATTCAAGGAATGTGGTATGGTTATAAACAATATTAAAGAGGAGATAATAATAGAAAGAGCAAATGTAGCAAATCAGAAAGATGTAGAGCAGGTAAAAAGATTTCAGTACAGAAATACTAAAAGAGGTTAAGAACCATCTGTATTAGGAGTATGAGGAAAAATTCAGGCTGAGCAAGAAATAGTGAACTGTTTGCACCTAAAAAGAAAATTTATTATGTATAAAGAGGAAAAGGGCAATGAGTTCATTGGCTATTTTTATAAAAAAAAGTTTATACTGTAATCAAAGAACCAATATTTACTTTAAAATGTATAATTTTAGTAAAACACTAGACAACCTTGTAGGATAAACACATTGATTGTGGAATAAATAAAGGAAAAGCTTGTGACAATCTCTTCCCCATTGCCTTTGGCAGCAGATAGGACATATATAAAACTGTTGGACAGAAAAGTATTGTTAGAATGTTGGTTAATAAAAGAAAATACTTAATTTATTCTAAAGTTATCAAGGCTTTCTTGAATTAATCATATAGCTTAGTAAAATAGAAAAATCTGGATAAGCTAGAAATATATAAAAATGAGGGAAACCAAATTCAACTGGATAGCTTGAACATAGTATTAATACATTTCCGATTAAGAATATCTAAAAAAGAACCCCCTCCCCAGATAGAAGTCAGCTGGCAGAAAGGATAGGCCTATTGTAAATAATCCAGTTAGTAAATGTTAGTTGAAAGTAAAACTCAATAGAAAGATAGTTCTGCAAATATAATTTTGCTATAAAAATATAGCAAAATTATATTTGCAGAACGTTTGTAATATTATAATTAAAATTTTAAATGTTAAAAAATAAAGAAAGAGAAGAAATGAAAATTTCATTTATTTATTTTTTATGGCGTAGGGGCTGTTGAGACTCTTTCGACCTCTCAAATTTATATGGTCAAACCAGTTGGTTTAACTAAATTTTAAATTCACTTGTAAAAAAAAGACTAAACTTGTGATAATGAATGTGATATATATATATGATCACTAGATGGAGCTTACCAAATAACTCTCTAATCAAGCTTTGTTTTATAAGTGCCAAAAGAGAAAGAATTCAAAATCTCTATTGGGGGGGGGTCCTATCTCCATACCAATTATTTTTGCACCTCAGTGGAGTGCTCGGATTCTAGAAACTGGATCTAAAATGCCAACTCAAAAGTCAGCTCTTATAAAACACGTTTCTATAAATTTAAAAGCATGAACTTTTCAGACACATAAATGTCTTCAAATTCAACCTTACAAACCAGATAGCTATATGGGTTTGAATTCAGCTCAGTTTTACCATATAGTAATAGCCTCTGCAATATAGCATTGCAAAAGCCTTCAATAGTACACTTATAATAATTAAAACAAGTCATAAATTTCATAACTTAAATTTCATAAGTTAAAAATGGTGTGGGACTAAGGCAAGGATGCCCTATGTCACTTATTTTGTTTGTGTTGTATTTGAGTGAAATGGAAAGAGCAATAGAATGATTAGGAAGAGGGATAGAGATACCGTTAATAGGTAGTAAGGGAGTATATATTTTGTCAGGTCTTTTTTTTGCAGATGATATATTTTTGTGTGCAGAAAAAAGAGAAGATATGGAAGTTATGTTGAGGACATGTGCAAGGGTGGGTAAAGAGATGGGGATTAAATTTAGTGAAGAAAAATCAAATATAATGATGGTTAATACTGAGGAAAGAGAAGATGTAGAATTTTTATTGGGAGATATTAAGTTAAGTGTGGTGAATAGATATAGTTATTTGGGAATTATTTTAAGTAATCAGAAAAATTATTTGGATGAATGGGAGAAAAAATTGATAAATGAAGCAAAGAAAAGAAAGGGATTGATAAAGAAATTAACAGTATTTTCATATAATAAATATGATGTAGCTAGAATTATATGGAAAGGAGTTGCAGTAGCAGGGTTAACATATGGTAATGATGCATTATATGTTAGTAAAAAGATATTAGATTATTTAGAAAAAGTTCAAAGGGAAGTAGGAAGACATGCATTGGATGCAGAAGTATGGACAGCAAAGGAGGCAATTCAAGGAGAAATGGGATGGTCAAGTTTTCATATGAGAGATGCAAAAAGTAAAATGAAAATGTTTGGTAGATTGCAGTTTATGGATAATAAAAGAATAGCTAAAATAGTATTTAATTGGGTTATGAGTAAAGGGCAGGTAACAAGATGGGTGAGAAAGGTAATGCGGTATGCAAAAGATTTGGATAAAGAATTTATATCAGTATATTTGTACAAAAGATGGGATGATTGTGTTAAGAGGATTATTGAGTGTTATAGTAGTAAGGAATGGGATAAAAGAATAAATTTATTAATAAAGACTAGGGAGTTAGAGAGATGGAGAAATAGTATGGAGAGTAAAAAGAGTTTAAATATATATAGAAATAAACAGAATATTAGGTGTGAGTTAATATATGATAATAGTAAGGAAAGTAGTTTATTGTTTAAGGCTCGAACGGGATCTTTAGCTACAAAAGAATATACATGTAAATGGAAAAATATGGGTGATTTATTTTGTAAATTATGTAAGGAAGGAATAGAAAATATTAGGCATTTGTTAATTGAATGTAAATGTTTGAAAACAGAAAGGGTACATATAATGAAGTTGTGGAAAAATAAATATGAAAAGAGTGATTATACAGAAAGTGAATTATTGGTTTTTATGCTGGGTTTGGGAAAAGATAAGGGGGATTTAGATATAAAGGTTATAGAGTTGACAAAAATTATGTTGTGGAAATGGGATAGAGCAGATTATGGGTAAATTTAGAGTGGGGAATGTAAAAGAAAGTGGCTAACAGGTTTATCTGGGCTTAATTGCTGAGATATTCTTGACTTCGTTTAAGGAGAAGCCATAATACATCACATCACATCACATCACATCGCATCACATAAATAAAGCTTGATTAGAGAGCTATTGGTAAGCTCCATCTAGTGATCATAAAATGCAAGCTTAAGAGCAAGATACAAAATTTATGACTTGTTTTAATTATTATTATATATATATATTACACGAACGAATATTTAAAACAAGTATAAGAAAAATGAAATTTATAATAAATTTTGCTAAGATTATTTTATATATGTTAAATCACAGCTTAATCTGTAAAATCTTATTTTAATCTTTTGGTAATAAAGATCATAAAATTAAGCATTGTCTAGAAATCTTGTAATTAAATCATTAGCTAGGAATTTATTAATTAAAAAGTAATAATATGGTGGATTATCTGAAATATTTTTTAATTTGTTATTCCAGAAAGTTAGTTTTTCATGCTTATTTTCTTTTAACTGAATATAAATGTATTCTTCAACTTCACCATAGTCTTGCTTATAAAAAATACTGAAATTGTTTTTTTTTTTAAACAATTTATTATAAACATTATCATCTTCATCTCAGATTTTATAATTATTGTAAAACATATGCTTTCAATTTATGCTAAATATTTTTTTATATTTATAACAAAGTTGTATACATATTGTTTTTAATTAGAAAATTTCCATAAATTCTATAGTTATTAATGGATAAGTTCCTATTGTCTTTTCTTACTAATATGCAATTAAATTCTTTGTATTTTGAAATTATAACTTATAAGGCATCTTGTTACAAAATTTAAATGCAAACTTTATTCTCAAGTAACGTTTTTTAACATTAACTTGAAGTTAAGATTAGGCTTTTTTATAAAATGATTAACAGGTAATATAAATATTTTAAGTAGTAATCTAACTATCTTGATAAAAAACGTTCTTAAAACTTCTTTCTAACTTTTGAGGCTGAAAGTGGCTTCTTTGAATTCCTAATTCAAAAACAAGAAAATAAGACGAGAATTATGGAACATACTTAAAACAGTGAACATCATTGTCTAATTATCTCAACAAACTTTGTAGGTAATTAATTCTTATGTCGACAAGTTCTAAATTAATTTTATAAAATTTAATTGTTATATATATATGATATATATATATATATATATATATATATATATATGATCTTCAATATGAATAATATTATGTCAGGATAGAACTATATTATTTACATTATGTTTTGATATCCCTAAAAGAATGAAAAATGAAAGCATCATACATTTTTCAAGAAATATTTTGTGTAGCAAAAATAATGTTTTTTTTTTTTTTTTCATTTTTCACTGGCATAAGTTTAATTCTTTGAAAAACATTGAGGAATTATAAAAATAAGCATATTTTATACTTATTAAATAGAAACATCTTTCAAATGATGTAAAAGTTTATGAAATAAAGAATATAATTTTTGTTTAAAAGGGAAATTTGAGCAAATGTCATTTTGAGAGTATTGATTGTTGTAATTTAATGCTTAAAATATAGGGTGTCATAATGTGATGTGATGCACCATAGTTTCTCCATTTTCGGAATCAGGAATCTCTCAACCACTATGCCTAGAGTGTTATATTTTACTGATATCTCCTGCCATATATTAATAAAATTATAACTAAAATGATGTCTAAAGTATATGATCATTAGCAAAGAATCTGTTGCTGTTTACAATATAACTGCAATAGTAATACCATCACATAGACGCTTGAATGCTGCAAAAAGCAATTTATCTATAAAGTTAATTAAATAAATACTATTTCAGGAACAAGTTAACCCTTTAACATATTAAAAACCAATTTACAGAAATAAAAAAAATATTTTAATATTGATGTTATTAAAAAATAAAATCCGCTTATACCATTTTAAATAAGAAAATAATCTTAATAAATAAGCAATATATATATATATTTAAAAAAATATTTTTATTTAACTTACATTATATGTTTATTTGTTGGATTGTTTATTTATCAACTCTTCCTTTTATTATTTAAATAAAAATAAAATTTTAAAACAGGGCATTTAATGAATTTAATTTCAATAGAATTGGTTTAAATTCAATATAAAAGGGAAAAATACCTGCCAAAGCAAGAAGCGACTATAATATTTAGGTTGATGATCTAGTTTCTTAATATATAGATCACAAATTAAATATTTTGATGTAAAGTTTAAATTTCACTTTTAGAACTTCAATATGTTTTAAGTAAGGCTTATGAAAGAGCAGTATAAATGTTGTTTTGGTTTCAAGTCAAAGCTTGAGTAACATTATAATAACATTTTAAAATTGAGCTTCAATAGACATAAATTCAATATAATCTGTTGAAATTTAGTATACTTTTTTTAAAATAATTACCAAAGTGATAGGATACAATAATATTTTATGTGGATGACTTAGTTTCTTAGATATGGATGAGTGGATGGGAAAGCTATGAATATTTTGATATCAAATCCTTCATTATGTTTTATGTAATACAAATGGTTCGTAGTATCAAATTGATTTAAAGTAAAATCATACATATTAAGTGAAGTTTATTTACAATATACTTTTCAATCAATCCCATTATTAAAGGTAACTGATCTGTGTTGAGAAATATGGAAATTTAATTTGCATTTTCCATCTTCTATTAAGAAATTTTGCTAAAAAAATTTACAGCTTTAAAATTCATGCATATATTTTTTTCTAATTTAATTTTTAAAAAAAAATCAAAAGATATCTGGGTAATTGAATAAGCATTTCAGTTTCTTACATCTCTGATGATGAGTGTCATTGTATATTTGGTAATCTTGAACTCTGTAAGATTACTTCAAGAAAATATTATGATGTTCTAAAAACTTGATTTTTTAAAAGGTTTATGATTATTTTGTATTGTAATTATGTAATAATTATTAGAAATAAAATATATATTATTACATTTTTTTACAGAAATGTTTAATTTTTAAATATAAAAGAATATATTCTTCTGTGTAATGTTACCATATGGATTATGGTCATGGAAGTACAACTCTCTAGAAATATTATCACTAAACAGTCTATTATAACATTTAACTATATTGAAAAGATTACAAAAAAACTCAATCTTGTTAGGCATTAATTAACAGATTTACTTGATATTAAAAATAATTCATTCAGACTTTAAAAAAAAAAAAAACATTAAACCAAAAAAGATTTTGTTCATTTTGTAAATTGAATCTTCTCCCCCTGAAATTTGATGATGTGACAGCCTTTTGTTTTGATTAAAATCTAATGTTTTAAATAATCCCAAAAATAAAATGTGATTTTTTAAAAATATATATTTAAATTCTAAACAGACATATCTATCAAATGAGATCAAATTTATTATATTCTGAAAAATAACAATGGCTTAATATTAAAGTGAAAGTTGAAATCTTAAATCTAGTTAGAACAAAAAAAATTGTCAGAGTACAGGAGAGTTAAGAGAAGGGATATCTTTATATTTTAATATACTTAATGCTTTATTATAAGGAATATACATATTAACTTATAGAAATATCTAGTGGTGTTTTGGCTCAATGATAGTAAGTTTTATTCAGTGGTCCAGTTTGTAAAATTTTAAATTTTAATTAGTAATAATTTATTAAGATATTGAAAATCAGTGTATAAAATCAGTTATATATATATTGAAATGCTTGTTGTATTATAATTTTCCAATTAAGCAAAAGCTCACTCATAAAAATACTGAAAGTGATGATGATTTGGACTGTTAGTAATGCACTTGAAAATCTGATAGTGTGGATATTATCTCATAAACATTTTATCACAAGTTCCAGTGACAGCTATTTCAAATAATATTTTAATAGTATTAAACCAATTTGGAAGTATGAAAATATTTAACACTTTATTATTATGATTAAACAGTAATTAAAAATAAACAACAAAATCAATTTATAATTCTTCTAAATTTTCTTTATAAACAATCTTTAATATATATTATTTTTTAATTTAAATTGAAATGTAACAGTCTAGAATTTTTTTCACTAGAGGGATAAAATATTACTTTATTCACATTTTACAGTAATTGGATCATTTAGGACCAATCATGCATTGTAACACAAAGAATAAATAAAATAAAAAGTTTGTAGAGGGGAACTACTAAGAGAAGAAAATCAGAACAAGACTTCAACTCTCCACTTATGAAATAAAATAAAAGGAATAAGCTGAAAATAATAACCTTGAAAATTAATTTGAACAAAATTTCAGGATTATATGGATTTAAACAGCATGGAGTAGAAACTTTATAGCTCTGTATTATGTCAACACTGTTTTTCATCGATCTTATGATTCTTAATTTTGCCTACTGGAGAAGCTAGAATGACCGCTATCTGGATAAATATTTGCCTCAACATATACTATTCAAACAAAGAACAATTCCAGAAAATGTAAGCTACTATTTTTATTTATTCATATCAGTCAATTGTCAGATTTAATAATAACACAAAAATTATTTAGACTAAAAAGAAAAAGATTAAGGTGTTTTAATTTTTTCGCCACTATTAAGCATAAATCTGAAAAATACGTTTGCTTATAAATTATCATCTCAATAAAATAATTCAAAATGATTTTAAAGAAAAGTTTCAAGAGATAATAAACAAACCAAAAAGTCATTTTTAAATCATATAAAGTAATCAATTTTAAAAGAAAAAGACATGAATTATTTCTTATTTTCATTGGGAAAAAGAACTCATCTGCACTGATGTTTCAGCATGAATTTGCTTAGTTATTGAAAATAGAAATATGTCAGAATATTAATGCCAAGTATATTTTATTGATAATTGCTTACTATTGAATCAATTCTTCTTAACATTATTAAACACATATTAATTTGCTGATAAAAATAAATAAATAAGTGTTTATTTTTTTATCTTGATTATGCAACATATAAATTTGTAATATTTTATATGTTTAAAATTACCCAGATCATTTAAAATTATGACAGATATTACCATGGATGGAAAAACAAAGTAAACAAAATCCATAAATGATTTTAAAAAGTTTGTTTTAAAGATCATAATAAACCTATTTTAATTGTGCTGCATTTGGAAAAGTGTAAGTTACAGATTAATTAAAAACGCCTAGAATATTGTCTTTATAATTGAATAAAATCTTCTTAGTATAACTAAACACATCTTAATTAGCTGATAGAAAGGAAGTGAAATAAGTATTTATTTATTTTTTATCTTTATTGAATAACTTGCAAAGTAATAATATTTTAAACTTTTTAAAAATTTTCCAGATCATTTAAAAGTATGACAGATCTTCATGTGGATGGAAAAATAAAAAAAAAAACAAATCAATAAATAATTTTAAACCTATTTGTATTGCCTTTGGAAAAGTGTTTGAATTTTGTCTCATTAAGCTGACATAGGTACATAAAACAATAAATGATTTTTATTGCCTTTGAAAAGTGTTTAAATATTGTCTCATTATGCAGACAAAGGTACATAAATGAATAAATGATTTTTATTGCCTTTGGAAAAGTGTTTGAATTTTGTCTAAATATGCTAACATCGAACAGAATAATCAAAATATATATGCATTACTAGGAATATTTTGCTTATAATATCCATTTTCTTGTGATTTTTGCTCATAAGAATGGATCAAACTTTGACTAATACGATAAAATCTAATGGAAGAAAATGTTTGTTAATTTTTGTTATTGCAATGTTTAAAATTGTAATACATTCTTTTTTCTTTCATGTATTATTCAGGGATTATTATTTTTATATATATTTATCCTGGTATAAAATATACTTAGGAATGATGTAGAGATATATAACGATATATACATTTATTAGACATATTTTTGCTATTTTTCCCAATTAAGGGAAATAATATTAAATATTTATCTGGGAAGAGAAATAAATATTTATCTCTTGCACTGCTAAAACTGATGTTAATATTTTATTGAAGTGTGAATAAACAGATCCAAACTTATCAAATTATACACATAATGTCACAATTGTTCTATTATATGAAATAATTAAAATAAACATTTTTTATTACTTAAATTTACCTATGAATGAACATTTCCACTTTAAATACAAAATGTAGGTTGATCTTTATTGTTTACATGTACATGGCTTGCTATAACAAAAGTATAATTAGCATTTTAAAATAATTAATGTTCATCTTACTTATATGTTGGTGGTTTGTTTATAAATCCATTAATAGTCTCTGCATTGTTAAATGGAATATTTATGTTTCCACTTTTATTATTAGTGTTGTTTTACCTTGCTATTGGATTGATATGGTTTTGTGACAGCTTTTAGCTGATAAGTATGTGCCACATATAATGGCATTAAATATAATAATATTAATATTAATATTGTGCATGGGCTGATGGAGAATCCCCCATTGCTGAGTAAATGAGAGGATATTGTTGAGGCTGATTCATAGTTAGTGCTTAGAGCTTAATTAATCCCAAGAGAAAATGATCCCCATGGTCTGAATTCTATTTCCCTATGATGAAAACTGCCCACATTTTTATACCTATGAAGGTATTGGAATTGGCCATATTATTATACAACTATCATGTTGTTTTGTAGAGCCTCCCTTTATTGTTAGATCCCTCATGAGGTTATATAGTTAGTTTTCCACCATGTATGGTAAAGTTTAGTATTTCAAAATCAAATAGCAAGGATAAGATAAAGTTAAATTAAGGGACACTGGTCTATCTATAGTGTTTGTCTAATTGGAATAGTGTCTTTATGATGTTGTGTAATCTTCATCAGTTTATAAACAAACAAATCAAAAACTTACTAGTGTTTGTAGAACTTCTATACAAAAGAGCAAGGAATGCACATGGACAATGTTGATTTATCTTCATCAAACAGTAATTTGCTGATGGATCAGTAAGATAAGTTAACTATTAAATGATTAGGTTGTGGACATAGGCGATGTTTTGGTGTCATGTGTGCATTTAACTTATGATGTCTGCCGCACATCAATACAATAAATCTTTTTGTAGTAAATGATTAGGTTGTGGACATAGGCAATGTTTTAGTGTCATGTGTGCATTTAACTTATGATGTCTGCCCCACATCAATACAATGGATCTTTTTATAGTAAATGATAATAAATTACTAATTGTACTGAATATGATAATTGCCCTTATCATATTCTCATAAATCAAATAGCAACAGTTTAATATACTAAAATATAACCTAGATTTTTTACATTTAAAAAGTTGTGTATATCCCAAAGACCTAGATACATTTTGGTTTATAATTTAAATGCTAAGTTAGATTAAATAAGGTTTAACTGTCTTATTCTATAAGATAGATTAATAAAAGAAACATATCCAAAAATGTTTGTCTTATTTACTATAGTCAATGGGATACCTGTAAATTTCCATCCCTGATTTTATTTAATGAAGTCATCTTGTTTAATGTAATGTGTCTGAAATGGACATGTAAATAATGTAAATCTTGTTTCATGTAATGTGTCTGAAATGGACTTGCAAATAATGTAAATAAATTTTGTTGTTTTAAAAATTTATTTAGTTGTCAATAGTCTTATTGCTAATCAACACACACATACACACATTATTATTGTTATTGATATCGACATATACTATGATTATACGGAAATCATGATCAATCGATAGTGTATACCAGAAAAATTTTGTTAAGCCCTATAATTTATGAGTATATCTAGGGCATCATTACTTAATAATCAAAATACTGGTAACCTAGAGTGTATTAATTTAAGTGGTATACTAAAAGATTAAACATTTAATACTGGTTTAATCTGTTTATTTGAACCTGCAGATCTATTATTCACAGATCTTGATCACATTGTTCATAATTATTTGAGAAAAAGAAGTTAGTAAGTCATTGTGTTTGGCTATTGAAAAGTTATTTATATTTCTTGAAGCTCCAAGTATATTATAGTTATGGAGTTTATAATTTTTTTTTTTGAAATTGATAATTCGATTTGGTATTAAGAGCTGTTTTGTGCGTTATATTTGGGTAATGGCAAAATCCCTCTCACTGCCCCAAGTATAACTTGTATAACAATCTTTAAGTTATGTGAACCCTGAAAAGAATAAGGTATATTAATCTGCAATATAGGATTTGAATTTGTAGTAAATTGTATATCTAGTTATTTATTGTAGTTGGATTGGAGTTATATTAAATTCACTGTTTTATAAAAGTCAACCAAACTTGAAAGTATAAACTGCTTCTTTTGTGTGAAATATGTAGCTTGTTTTGACTTTATGATGAATATTCTGGTTTTGTTAAGCTTGGAATCTGTATTTGATTTAGTTGTCTTATCATCATTTAATTCAATATCAAATTTAGAGTTCTGGACATCATTTTTCATCATCATCATTCTTTTCATCTATCATTTCAATCTTTCTTTATTCTCCTTTCATCCTAATTCATTATCCTAATTAACTCACCATTCATTAGCTCTTATTCCATTATCATCTTAATCATCCATTAACTCTTATTCTATCATCATCTTAATCACTCATTATTCTCATACATTTTCGTTCTTTTCTCTTCATTCTCAGACTCATTTCATTTTATTATTTAATTGTTACTTATTTTCATCATCCATTTAGTCATATACATCTTAATTTACTTATTGCCTACTTTATATTTTAATTTCATATTCATTCCATTGATCTAATTATTATTTATTTATTGGTTTGACAAATATTAATTTTATTTCATAACCTTTTGTTTGTTTCTTTGTTCTTGGATTTCAAAGCTAGTTGACCAGAAGTTATTAATCATCTTGTAATCTTTTTTAAGTTTATAGTTTCATGTGAGCTTAGTCAATAAAGAAATCATCTCTTTAGTTTAACATTTATTTTTAGGCGTATATTGTAGATTAGTTGCAGCTAGGAAGGTTATAGAGAAAGATATGGTTCCCAAATGTATAATTTGACTGGCTAGATTAGTGGGAAGGTTACAATATATATATATATATATATGATAAACAAAACAAGTTATAAATTTCGTAACTTGCTCTAGCTTGTAATTTATGATCACTAGGTGGAGCTTTACCAATAGCTTCTAAACAAGCTTTTTGTTTACATAAACGCTGAGAGAGACAAAATTCAATATCTCTTTCATTATCTCCAACCACCAGTCCAACAACCTTTAGTCAAACTATACTATTTGTACCAATACCTGCATTAAATTTCCTATAAACAAAGAGGAAACATACTAATAATATAACCAATGTAGTATAATTGCGTAAGGCAAGTTTTAACACATTTAGACTTTTTTCTTTTGATAAAACAAAGAATATCAATGATATAAAATACTAGGTTAAACTTTATAGAAAATCCAACACTACACATTTTTTTTGTCTGACTAAGTTTCTCTTCCACGTTTTCTTGTTTCTCTCTCTATTTTTATTAAATTGTCTTCTCATGGAAGACTGGATTTACTATGTACAGTTTTATCAATTTTAAATGTTGACAAAGCTTTAGCAATTCTCCATTTTGGTTTTGAAGTGTTTGTGTCAAATAAAGTGTGTACATTATTTTGTAATTATATTTAGGGGAAAATATTTATAGATCTTTAATAGTATATTTCCTTCAGATTTACTACTAGTAGTGGTTATTATTATTTTTTCTGCTGTAATAAGAAATATGCTAGGCAGAATAACCTGGCTGATTAAGTGAGGCATGCCATTATTAAATAATCTTTTTTAAGCCTCTATCTGTTTTTTTTTTTTTTTTGTAAGCAGGAAGATCTTTAATGAGAGTAATTAAACATGCAAACTTTGTAAGGTGTCTCAAATCTGATTTCTTTGTACTGTCCTGAGAAAAGATCGGTTAGCTTAATAAGTCTATTCAATTATTTATTTCTTAAAAGTTGAGAATTTATCCTAAAAAGACAAAAAAATTAAAAAGAAATTGGTGTTTGAATATTATGCATTTAGTTATAAGACAAAAGTGTGTTTTCCACAGACACACAATCCTATTTTAACAATTAATATAGAGAGATTTCTGAAGTAATAACAGTTTTATGAAGACCAAGCCCTATTCTAACTTCAGTTATACACAAAAGATTATTTATATTGGAAACAATACTTAGCCTTTTATAAACCATTATGCTATTTAATAATAAAAGAGATGTTATTCTTGAATAGACACATTTTACTTGTTATTCAGAGTTGATCTTTATATCTGAGATTATCTTCTACTTGTATAGCTTATTTTTAGCCTGAACACTGCATATAATACTATAAATAACATGAGTGCCTAGTAATCATTTTTAAAAACTAAATGTTCAAATATATATTGTTGTTTTTTATATTTTAGAACTGTGATATATGGAGGAGAAATCAATTATAATTGGTTATTCTAAGTAATTATGCAATTAATGTAAAGTTTAATGTAAAAAAGTACTCATTCAGAGTTTAAATATAAAAATTTAACAATATTTATTGTACCAAATATACGTTTGGTGTTTTCACATCATATTCATGATAAGCCAGTAGAATTAAATATGTGTCTGTGATCAAAATGATTTATTATTCATTTTGCAACACCTAAGATGTAATATAAATATCATGTATAAATATTTATATAAAATTGTGAATACAAACAGCTGGTATGACTTTCTCTTTACTTGTCAACATCCATACATGGTATCTGATAAAAAATACCAATTTTAGGCATACTCTAAATATTTATTATAAGATGAAAGTTATTCTAAATTTAATCTAATTTCTCTATCTCATAACTTTTATTTTCTATCAACCCAGTAAACTTCCTCATCTCATCAATCACTTACAGTTAGATTTTTTTAAATGTTATTGAAACTATTACATCCAGTCTGATATTAGCAATCTGTTATATTTTCAGCAGTATTTCTACCTCATCTTCTTTTCTATATGATAATTTGATAAATAATGTCAACAATATTTTTATTTTCTTAGCTCTTATACTAAGCTTTAGATTAGTGTTGTTTTTCCAAATTGAATTTCTTTATACAACTAATATATAATATATATATATATATATATATATATATATATATATATATATATATATATATATATATATATATATATATATATATATATATATATATATATATATATATTCTAAAAGAATGATATTATGTAATTTTTATTAAATTTTTCTTACTTTCTGCAATATTAATATTACTTTCCTTACTCATCCAACAATTCTTTTAAAAATCTTTATAACTTCAATTTTCATATTAATTTTTTTACCTTCTTTTTATTATTTATTAATAATAATTATATAATTTTCTGAAAATTATCTTATGAAAGTGTATTTATAAGGACTATTTTTTATTCTATGTATATCTGATACTTTGTTAATGAATGTGAAGGGTTACACATTATTAGAACATTGAAAAGATTTGATTATTCTAAACTGAATGCAATGAATTATTTCCAATGTTCAAAATATATCAAATGTTGATATTATTTATCTTAATAACATTCAGTTTATGATTATTAATTTTTATTTTATTTTATTTTGAAAAACATCGGATACTTTCAATCTTATGGGTTAGTATTTATTGTTTTCATTGAATAATTTTGTAAACTTTCTTAGAGTTTTATTTAAATTATTATATGAAAAGAATAACATCTTCTAAAAGTGTAGATGACTTAAAAATCATTTATTTTTATTCCTTGTAGTTTTTCATTTTAATTTCCAAAATATTTTTCTCAAATCACTGGGAAAAGTTTTGTAGATGTAGAATTATTCTATGTACAGATTTAATATTACTTCAAAAGAAAACCTTGAAGTGGTGTTATAGCATTTCTTAATTCTGAAATTTAAATGCTAAACACATGTACAATACAAACATTTCATAAACATTTCATGCCATTCAACAAAATATGTAGAGATGTATTTTAGAAGTAAAAAAAAGAAAACAAAATTCACAGCCGATTGAACAAACGGATATCATTGTTATCTTTAAAATAATTAAGAGTAAAATGGAGATAGACTGTGTTATGTTTTTGGCCATAATATCTAAATTAATAAATACTCACAGTTTAGATAACTATCAAACTTTATTAACTACTCGCGTTCTCTAACCTAAGAGCAATGTCCGTGCGCTTGCTAATCTCAGTTGTCACCGCTAGGCGTCAGTCCGTAATTATAGTATTAGCCATAACATGACAACTCTCTCTTTTTTTTTTTTATTTACAAACATAGTTTTTAAATATACTGGAGGCCTTCGTCTTCTGTTTGATTTTTCTCTAATCTCGGAACGTTTTCTTATCGACGTGGCATTGTCACTTGATGTTGATTTCACTGTCTTAGTTACAGACAACTGTCTCTCCTCCAGTTCTTCTGTCTGTGGAGTTGTTGTGAATCTTTCAGCTGTGTTCTTCATTTTGATAAAATCAGCTTTGGCAACTTTCAGTTCATTTCTTAATAAATCAATAGAAGATTTTAATTTGCTGTTTTATATCGCAAATCCTGATGAACAACTGATAAACTGTGAAGATCATCTTTAAGGTGTTGAATCTGTTGATGTAATTTAGAATTCAAACTTTTTTCTTTCTCTAATTCTTCTATACTAGATTGATGTTTGTGAACTTTGATTCTTAACACATTTCAAGTAATTCTTTATTGTGAATAGCTAACCTGGCATTATCTTCAGTTTTTTTAACATCAAATTGTTTTTGATTACTTTCATCAATTTTGTATCTTTCAAACTCTTGAATTTTATTTTCTAATTCTAACATTTCAGCTTCTATATTAGTGATTTTATGCCATTCCTCTTCCTTTGCTAATTGAAATTTTCACAGTACTTCTCTCTCCTTTTCAATTAATTGATATGACTGTTCGTCACCCAATTTCTTTAATATTTCATGTTGTAAACTAATATCTTCCAATTTTTTTAACTCCTCACGTAATTGTTCATGTATACTTAGCAAAATCAATATAGGTGCATGGACAACAGCTTTAAATGTTGGGTCTACTGTAAAATGGTGTTCACCTTCATAACAACCCACACCTTGAAAAACATCTTTGTATTTCTCATATATAGACTTGAAGTTTTCATTTTCTTTTACTTCCTGTGTTTTAATACTTTTATTATCTTTTCTACTCTTTGTTATTTTATCTTTATTGTTGTTGGATATATTTTGATCATTTTTACTTTTGTTTTTCATTGTTTCTTTTTGTACTGTAATTTTGTTGGGTTTAATTAAACCTAATAACTCACAATCATGGCCACTAAGAAGTGTTGGTTTGTCTTCTTTTATTATTATAAAACGTAAATTTTGCAGATCTTTGTTTATTTTGCATTGAAGTTTTGATTTTCCTATTGGGGTAAGAAATGATCCCCCAAAAGTGCAAAATTTCTTCTTTGTTTTATATATTATTAGTTGTGGATGAATAGTATTAAGCACTTTTTTAGACATAATGTTTACATCAGCTCCTGTGTCTATTTTTATTTTTACTTTATTGTTATCTAATAAAATTTGTTCATACAAGCCATTAAACGAACGAGTTGAGTCTACACGTCTGACATATGCAATTGTGTTTTCAACACCACTGGTATATGATGAATACAAGGTCATAGTATTGTGTACTTCGTTCACATAACATCATTTTCTATTATAATTTTTATATTTTGTGTTTGAGTATTTTTGTGTTTTTTAAAATTTTATGGTCGTAGTTTCTCATATGGAAATTATTGGCACAATGGTTTAACTTTCCACAATTATAGCATTTTTTACCACACGTGGTACACTCATTTTTTAGGTGATTATGGTTGCACTTTTGACAATTGCGTATATAACTTGTTGTATTTTTCGCTATTACATTAATACATAGTTCAGACTTTCCCAATAATTCATTTTTGAGTCTTTTAGTTTTACGTTCACATATTATTTCCAGTGCTTTTTTTAGAGTAATAGTTCCTTTTTCAAATAATCTGTCTTTTAGTCCTTCTTCTTATTGTATCATTATAATTCTATCTCAGAGGATATTTTGTTTTTGATCCTTGAAGTCAGCTTTTTCAACTACTACTTTTAAGCAAGTAAGAAAGTGATCAATCGATTCTCCCTCATGTGGTTCCATTGTATATGCTTTTATTCTGTCATATAATGTTGTTTTCATGGTGTTGAAATATTTATCCATTTGGTTTAAGATGGGTAGCAATTTTATTTTATCTTTTGGATTAGTGTGGTCTAATATTTTTATTATATCTCTCCCTTCTTTTTCAAAGAGATGACATAATATTCCTAATTTTACTTTATCTGATTTCATATCGTTTTCTGTTGCTTCTAGGAAATTTAGGAATAATTCTTTCGATTCAGTCCTTTTGATTGATATATTTCCTTCCATAGATAGTAGTTCGATATTGTAAAAATGATCAAATTGTGATGCCATTTTGCATTTCAGCAAATATGATATGAAAAAAATTGGTATAGAAACTATTTTTATCAATATTTAAATACTCACTGTTTTATAGACTTTAGAATTTTTTTTTACTATTCTTTCATTAATTCACTCCTGACACCATGTTATGTTCTTATCTGAAATATCTAAATAAATAAATAAACACAGTTTAGATAACTATCAAACTTTATTAACTACTCGCATTCTCTAACCTAAGAGTGATGTTGTGCACTCGTTAATCTCAGTTGTCACCACTAGGCATCAATCCATAATTATAGTATTAGCCATGGCATGACAGACTGGTCATATTGTGAAAGGATATGATGATAGACATTGAAGCCTTAAAATTGATATGAAGAAATTAAAAAAGTTTGAAAAAGAGTTCACATACATGATGGATGAATAAAGTAAAAAAGTTTTTTGATGTGATGTGAAGAAGAGAAGTTATGTATCAAAAAAAAACTGGATTAAACTTGAAGAGATCATCTTCTGGAAATAGATCACTAATGGGTAAAAATATTGTCAGTAAATACTTTATATATCACATTATAATACTATTAAGTGTTTTGTATCCCTTTAAAATTAATGTTAGAGACTACAAACATTTGATGTGATGTTCAAGGTTGGTAAAATCCTTGTGCTTTATACACATGTAGTGAAGACATTTATCTTTTTCACATGTATGTGGTCATGTGCACTAGTTGTATAAGATGTAGTAAAAAACTGTAGGGAGTTTTTTAATCCCTTCATATTCTTTCATATATATATATATATATATATATATATATATATATATATATATATATATATATATATATATATATATATATATATATTAGCACTACAGAAAAATAAGATGGTTGTACATGAAATGATTGCCACCAGTACATGAACATCAATGGCCCTTAATTGTTTAGCCATTTGTAACTCTACAGAAAATTGGGGTTTTAACCATGGGGATCTAAGGAATTGTATTTTTATCCTCAACTTAAAAAAAGATAATAATTTAATCTCAAAATGGATGTGCATAATAGATCACTCTGAGAGATCAGCACAGTTTAACTATAAGTTCACCAGAAATCCATTCATCATCATAAATGAACAATCAAAATACATCAATACAATAAGTCAACTGTCAATCTGGTGACTGTATTGGAAATAGGTTTTCTATAGACCAAACTAACAATTGAGCCTTTGCCAACATAGGCAAGTATTTAAACCATAGTTTGGATGCACAAATTTAAATGCTAATTCAAAATAATACAACCCAAAAATAATGCTGGGATATTAAAACATGCTGATCATCATCAATGTTTTGGCCACATAGTACCATTAATCTGCTGGTCAACGTAATTTCTAATAGAAACAAAAGTAAATAAAATGTAGTGCATGGACTTTGAAGATATCATATTCATTCCAACCTATGTCCATTTACTAAATATAAATCCGCCATTCCAATATATCTGTTATGCACAAATCTATCTTAAAAAGCAACAACTCTATAATTTATTACTGTGAGGAAGAGGTAAATAAATAAAATAAATTAGCATATTATAAATAATCTGAAGCAATTTATGGGATTCCCCTTCTTATAAATAACTAGTTTTATTGGGATCATCAAGAAGAAAAAAACTAAATCCTAGTATATAAGCTGTAATGATATAAGGTCACACACATACTGCATACTGCACTTCAGGAAACAGGAATTGGATAAAATAAACTAACTAAGACTAAAAATAATATTTTTAAAACAATTATTTAATATCTAATTAAAAAAAAACAAAGACATGACAGTAAATAATTTCAAACATCCATTTCATCATAAGAAATAAATAAATATACAGTTTAATAAAAATATATTAATCTATCAATTAATTTTTATTCATGGATTGACTTTAAATTTATTAGATTCTTTTTTTAAAAATAACTAAGAATTTGTTAAACATTTTCAAAAAAAACAAAGACAGCACCCAGAGGGAAAAATGAAAAAAAAAAAAGACATTTATGAGACAAAAAAAAACAAAACAGATTTTCTATTTAATGTACACACATAAAAAATACCTATAGCCATGGTTTTCTTGTTATGGTGGACTTTCCAGTTGCAATTTTAGTTTTTCTTCATGGATTTTCTTTTTGAATGCTTCTAAAGATGTGCCAGGTTAAATTTGACCTTTTTCTGGGTGTGTAGCAATTCCAGGTAAATAGCAATTTTTGTTCATCTGGTTTTTCTCTTGAATGCTCTTGTTGAAGGAAAGATTGTAGACTGCTTAAAGAAGTTTTATCTTCCCTACATTTTCTTCCAGTGAATGCATGTTGCATGGAGGAAGATGATACTTAGCTTTTAGCTGAATATAGTACATGGTTTTCATGGTACAAATCATTATAGTGATAAACTCATAGTATGTTAAAAACGTGATACAAAAACTGCTATTTTATTCAATAGCATAATATCAGCTGGATTTTGTTTGGGCTGCTCTCTCTTCAACAGATAAGTTAGGAAAATTTTCTTCTATATTTTTCAGCCAACAGTTAAGATAGCAATATCTCTCTCCAGACACTTGGGTATTAACACTTATTCACCCCCCCCCATATATATATAATATACAAATCAATATATATATATCAAAATACAGTACAATTTATATAAATTATATTCTTTTAGAAGTACTTTTGACTATACACTTTGTAGTCTTTATCAATTATATAACGTTTAACGTTATATAATTGATAAAGACTACAAAGTGTATAGTCGAAAGTACTTCTAAAAGAATATAATTTATATAAATTGTACTGTATTTTGATATACATATTGATTTGTATATTACATATATTGTGAAACGAATACAGATATCAAACTTTATTTATTATATATATATACATATATATATATATATATATATATATCTGTCTCTTACATGATAATTTTCATGACATCCAATTAGATAAAATTTTATACATACAATGGTTCATCTATTTTACTTCTGAATCATAGATATTGAAATTAAATTAAGAACATAAATTTAACAACAAAAATCTTGACATTCCTTTATAATTAAAAACTAAATCTTCTTGCAAAAAACAAAAAGCCAAACAATAAGATCATTTGTTAATTGTATTGATTTGATTTTTTTTTCATTAAATAGGGATAAAAAAGGAAAACAACTTCGATTAATTAAAAATAAAATTTATAAATTTATTAAAATCTTATATTGTTCTTCTCTCTCTCTTTTATTTTTTATTTTTAAAATACTCTTAATTATATTTAATGATTGAGAATTTTTATACTATCCTTCAAAATAACTTTATTAGGTCTAATATATGTTTACAGATATAGTAGGTATAAAAAGGGGGTTACGTTTAAAAGTTTAGCAAACAATCTACTGTTAACTCAAAATAATATATTGATACTTATGGTAATAATTAGACATCTCCTCATACAAAAATGTTGTAGCAAGAATTTTATCTCTGTCCTTTAATTTTTTAATTGTTTGAAGGAAAAAAAATATCCATGTCTGGCAGCTGTGGATGAGTAAATTGTCTCTTGCATCTGGCCAACCAAACAGAATAAGTCAAGAATATTAATGGTGTGATTGTTGGAATGTCTTTAGAAAGCAAGCATTTCTTAATGGAGATAATTTGGTAATAGTCCACTTTTGAGTTTTGATATATAATCATTTTGATTTTTCCAAGACCAGTGCAGGAGTGAATGATATGATCAAATGTTTCCTCTTGTCTGAGACAGTTAGGGTACAATGGATCATCAATATTATTGATTTGCCTTTTACAGTTCAGGAACCAATTTGTAGACATGGCCTCAATCCAAGAATTTTAGTTCTAATGCCCAGAATTTAAATAGCACAACTAGTTTTTGATTAGAAAGACCTAGTTTTGGCCTTATAATGCTGACCTTTGGATTAATTAGCTGATTTGCTTCCCAGAGTGTGACTTTGCTCTTGAATATGTCCTGTGTGATGTTGTTATATTTGTGTAGATCATGGAGCAAAAGGTCAATCCAGCACCTTTTAGTAGGTGGAGGCCTATCTGTTGGTTGTACTGTTTCAGCAATCTGAGTATATCCATAGTTATGAATAAGATTATAAACAAGTGAGTGTGATTTTGGTTAGAGATATATAAATCTCCCTATTGTATAAAAGGTTGTCCAAAATCTGTATAATTTCTGTAGAGTTATTTATTTTAATTGGTTTAATAGAATGTTAATGTTCATGGTATCAAAGGCTTCAGATATGTCTAGTTGGAGAGCAACTGGTTTAGAGAGTCTGTTCATACAAATATAATTAAACAGTATCTTAACTTCTCCAATCACTGTCAAAGCTGACAAGCCTTTTTGCATATTGGTTTTGCACTGTTTTATCAATAATTTTTCTTTGGATTTTGTCCTTAATAACACCTTCTATTATTTTGATTAGTATTGGTGACATAGAGAGCAGTCTGATGTTCTTAATATCAATATGATCATGGTTCTTTTTGATAAATGGCAACAATGCTATAGGGTAAAGGTTTTTAATATCTCTCTTTTGTTTCGATAAGTAATTGATTAAATTCATTATCATGGGAACAGTAGAGTTGCAAAGATGAGATAGCAAGAACTTAGAAATGGCATGCATGCCTGGGTAAACACTGCCTGGCAGATGTGCATGCCTCATCTGCAGTAATGCCATGACTATCAATGATATCTTTCTTTTCCCAGTCATGATGATCTATTGGATAGTTTCTTCACAGCAAACCTTCAAAATGAGTTGTAATATGCTGGATCATGTACTGTCCAGAGATCATGGAACCATTGATGTCAAGTACTGATGGAATCTCTTGTTTTCTCCTTGCTCCCAATGCCTATCTAAGATATCATCTGGTCCAGCAGTGATGGGTGGCAAGATATATCTTAGCCCTTTTATTGGCATTATATTTGGCAAGTGCATCTTCTTTTGATCTATACTAGAATTTTTTATACTATCACATGGGGATTTTACAATAATCAAGTTAAATAAGGACCACATAAAAATATGTCCAAGAAAATGTAAATATTTCCTGTCATTAATAAAATAATTTTTAGTTCTCAAATCTTAGGAACATGCTGCCAACTATCTAATTATTTTTTTAGTGCAGCTATGTAACCAACTCCTTGCAATATATATATATATATATATATATATATATATATATATATATATATATATATATATATATATATATATATATATATATATATATATATATATATATATATATATATATATAAAGAAATATTTTACTATTGTCAAATGTATGAGCTATAAATATTGCCAATCATCATCATCAACAACCATCATCAATCCACTGTAGGATGAAGGTCTTCAATCCATATTCTTTGATCTTTAGCTTCTCTTCTTCACATCACCCCTGCCCACCTTCATATTTCATCCATCCATCTCACATGTAGTCTCTTTCTGGGTCTTTTACAATCTCTTGAAATTCAGTTTAAGATTTCATTGTCCATCTATTATCATCTTTTCTAGCAATATGTCCAGCCCAACTTCACTTTAGACTTTTAATTTTTTCAGTGAGGTCAGTAATTAAGTAACCCTTAACTTTCATGAATAGAAAAGAAGTGTCTTTGTCTGTATGTACAAAATATTATGTAAGCAGTTAAATTCAATCACAATAACTAGGTGAGCAAATATTAAATAAGTCATATAAATAAATTAAACATGATTGTAATATTTATTATTTGCTTATTGTGAATTAAATCAATTTCCCATAATATATATCGAGAATGTAAAAAAGTCATGTTTCTTTCTATGAACTATTGATTGAAGTTATGTCAACTAGACATCAGCTTAATTGTTTATATTGACAGTATTCAGAGGCTGTGACTCATTGTGTTACATATTTTCTAGCAATGGAATATTCCTTCATTATAAGTTTCACATGGAAGATAATTTACTTGCAGACTTGTAAAATGAGAGGAAATGCATCATATGCTGTAAAATTAATTATCCATATTATCAAATATAAATTAGCTTCAAAATTACAGCTGATTTAGTATTTGATTTTGGGTTTGTTGTGATTCAAGTCAAAATTCCATATAATGTTATTGATATGCAGAATTAAGATATCATTTTTTGTCTATAAAACTTCATTGAATTTTCAGCAACTAGAAGAAGGATGAATTAATAATGGCACTATTCTGAGATCATCTCTCTGGCTCTTATTTTTTTAATGAAATGGATGATTGAATAGTTGGAGGAGAGACAAGATAGAAGCCTGTGCTTTTTCTGCATGTAATATATATATATATATATATATATATTACATGCAGAAAATATATATATATATATATATATATATATTGAGGATCATCTACCATTGTATGTGTCATTTGTTTGAAATGGAGTGAAGAACAAATATAGAATAAAAAATCATGGGTTCAAATTCCTATGGTTAATTATATAAAAAACTTTCAGTACACTCAATTAATAGGTTAATTATATATTGCCTTGAAAATAGGTTGTTTCTATAAATTCAAACTTTTTTTTTCCTGTTAGTATATGGAAATGCAATGGTTCAATAATGTGAGGATTAGATTAAGGTAATGTCTACATAGGTAGTATGACTACAAAATGAAATCAATCAAGGGTTTTAGCATTTTGTCATTGGTTTTTCAATAAAATGGATGGTTGAATAGTTGAAAGGGTGTGAAAATGGAAACATGTCCATTAAAGTTTAAGAAATCACTGTCTTAATATAAACTGAGCATTAACTGCATATATATCTGGGATATTATGATCTGGCCAAATGATGATTACTGGTTCTGTATGTGACATGTATATTTGGGATCATCGATCTTTTCTGCATGCATGTGGTCATGTGTATTCATTGTTTGAGATGAAATATGCACTGAAAATCCTAAGTTCAAATCTCTCTATTTACTTAAATAAAAAAAAAACATTCAATTTATTGATTGAATAGGCTATATATATATATATTGTAACGGGCACATACACCGTTACATTATTTTTTTTAAAAAATTGAGACATTGAAAAGTTCGCATTTAAAAACTTTTTTTTTTTTTTAAGACATAAAAATTGAAAATTAATTCTATCTTAAACTCGTATATATATATAAAATCGCACAGATGATAAAATTATTAAACAAAAACTTTATTAAAAAAAAAGAAAAAGTTTTAAAACTAAATATTAAGAAAAATACTTAGATTTAAAGATAAAAAAAAAATTAATGTTATTGAAAAATGGAAATGATTATTTTAATTAGTTCAAGTGAACTACCCTCTGAGCATTCCATAATATATAATCAAAGATCAGATAGGAGAGAAAAACAATGGGAACAGAATGGCCAATGAAAGAAATCACTCAGGAATCAGATCTCAGTGAAAAGACCATCACCATCATCATGACGTAATGTCCACTGAATCCGCAAAATTAATATAAAAAGAAAAAGTTTGGAAATAAATTTCAGTGAAGGAGAATTAAGAGAAGACAGAGATGTGTTAAGTCAGAGAGTTGGAGGTGAAGGGATTGAAAGACGCACTTTCAATTCCTTCAGTTGTTATAAAAAAGAAATGAAACATCGTTTTCCCCATATTGTGGACTATAGGACATCTGGGCCCAGCAATAAAATACCAGCTACCATAAAGGAGCAATGGCTAACTGGATACCAATATCTTCAGGATGGCATGGGGATTCACATTCAAAATTACAAACAACTACAAAATATAGACCTTTTACAACTGTAAGAACTTTAGATAATTCATGAACATTAAATATAAAACTTTCCCAGTATTTAAATGATAGCAATAGTATTGCCTATCTGACCAAACTAAATTATTTAATAATTATTTTTATGGAATGTATTATTAGTTTGTTAAATCATTTCCATTTTTTTTTTTTCCATTTCTCTTAAGTTTTTGTTATGATTTTTTTTTTACTAAAACATCTTGTAATAAATGCTAAATTTAAGTCGGGTGTGAATGTCTGCATAGATTTGTAAAATTATATATGTTAGTTTAAGGGAGGGTAATCTTAGGTTATTTGTTTCGTAGTTGAATTGGGTCAATGGATTGGATATATTGATGTAATTAGTAGATGTAGTATGAGATTCCCTACTTGCAGGACCGTATCATATGCCACACACCCCCTTTTGCCTATGGAATGGGATCATAAGTTGGCAAAAAGGAACACAGTCCCTTCCTATGAAGTTTTTTTATTGTTCTTCTTGCCAGACAGATGTAGCATTCCTGTCTGGATGAGAGTCAATGTCTTCTAACCATGCTGTTCAGATGTACATTCCTGACAGTATGGTATTTTGTGCTGTCATATTCATTGAATGCATTGATATATCAGATGGATTGACGTTGGTTTGGCTGCGAACTTTTGGCCTAAGGTTAAATCAGGAATAGAATATTTTCTTTACCAAATGCAATCTATATAGTCTATTCATACTGGACACTTAATAAAATACTAAATTCATCTGTGCGAACTTAGAAAATAAAAGTTTAAACATAAATTAAATTCTAAGAACAAAGTTAAATGTGAGATAAATTTTAAAGTAAAGTTCTGATGTGTTATAAAAGGAAAATTTTAAAGTAAAAGTGATTCTAAAATGATTCAAAATTTATATGTGCGTAAATAAATGTTTGTGTGTTAATTACTGGCAGTGTCTTCTTTTAATTATTTTTTAAATGAAATATTATTAGATAAGAATTAATATTTTATAAATCTCTGTGTCTCCCTGAGCTAGTGACAATGGGCTAACGGTCGGAATCAAAATATATAAAATCCCCAAAAAATGTTTTTACTTACGTATCTGCCTGCTATATAAATTTTCTAGGTTCTAAGTAGCCTAGTGGCTCTGTTGCGCAGATACGGTAAGACTCCGACTCCATCGGACCATTTTAATATATATATATTCAATGAGTTGAAAGTTCAAAGCTTATTTGAAACAATTGTATACAATTATTTTTTATGCAAAAATTATTTATAAAATAGATAAATCATGTATTTTAAATTTTATTTAAATTATCAAATCTGTGCTTATAATTTAAAAAAATTGCAGTTAAGATATTATTTAAATTAGCAATTTATTACACCACTTAAAATCTTCCGATTGATTTCAATTTTGGCATTTCTAGGTTAAAACTTATTTTGAACTGCCAAACAAGAAAGCTATTCTATTATATATATTTTTTTAATTTCATTTATTTAAAAACTGTTTATAAACTATATATAGAAATTGTATTATATAATTGTGAATACATTTATTAATTATATAGAAATTTGCACTTTTTCAGTAAAGACGCTACTTCAATCAAAACTAAGTATACATTTAAATAAAATTCTAACAACTACAGTACAATATTTATATTCATTTTCACTTTTGTTTACAAAATCAATTTTTGTACTCATAAATAGGTTCAAAGGTTAAGCGATAGTAATTAAAATGTTTCATATTAAAAAAAAAAAAATACTGCGAATAAAGGCTAAAATGTTGCAATATCTAAAAGTTTATTTTCACAGATTTATGATAATTCTCATAACTGAATAATGACGGTTATAATCCAAGAAATTTTGGTTAATTAAATCATTCAGTGAGAGTTATTATTTTTATTGGCAATTTTTATATAATGGTAGTGTTGTCATCTCAAGAAATAAATGTTTGCTGATTACAAAACAAAACATAAATAATGAAGAAAAAACATAAATAAATAAATTTGGCAATTATATAAATTTTACGCAGCTCTTGATTACTAATTAATACGCATTTTGGGAAAATAAAAATTTCTAAATATTTAATATTTTAAAGGCTATCAAACGATGTATGTATTTTAAGCACATTCTTCTTTTAAAAGTCCAATTATTTATATATATTAGTTTTAGTCGAATATACTACTCAGAAAGAAAATATCTATTCAGTCAAAATAATTTACAATACTACAATTTTTCACTCCATATTTGCATCTCTTAAATCATTTTTTAAAGAATAAATCAGAACAATTATTTATTAACAATTTTTTTTTTTTGGAATTTATATATTGTTGTTGTTGGCTAACCTTTTATTATTTTTAAATTATTTTAAAAAATACAGTAAATCTTATGAAATAGATTTAAAATAGGAATATCAGTATAAAGTACGTCACAAAAATATCTATTGACGTCAGAGTATCAAAATGATAATAAATTTATTGACTATAATGGTCAGGAGTCTAATAACTTCAAAATGTTTACGGGAATTGTTACAACATAATTAATATTTAGTAAAAAATAAAACTTTTCAATAATTAAAAATAACTGTTACTTAGGTAATGGTATCTTAATTGACATATCTATCAGCTAATGTATATATGTTTGTATCATAATTTCTACATTAAAAATATAATTATGATAATTTGGCAACGAATACTAAAGTTAATTTGTAACTTTTGGGCATCATCAAATTTTTATGCGTATTCATATGATAAATAAATAATATTCTTAAAATAAATGGCTTTACTTTTTTAATCATTCATGTTTACATATATATAATATTTGTTTTGCACAATACGTGTTAAAGACTTTTCGATGTAAAATTTTTTAAGTCCAAATCTTATTTAGATAAATTGCAAATGTAAATTTTTCTAATCAAAATTCAGATGCATTTTTGACTGGGTAAATTTATGAAGAGTAATGACGAAAAAGATGGATTGTGTTAGAAAGAAAAGATGTTATTAAAAAAAAAAAAAAATCTATAAAACTCTGAAGACGATGTGAAATCAACCATGACTTTCTTTTATATTTCCGATAGAAATGATATAAAAAAGAGAGAGAGAGAGCAAGAGAGAGAGAAATCATATGTAACCTTATCACGCCTGATAACTTCTGACAAATTAGCAGGATGTTACTATTGTTATTTTTCATAAAATAAATGTATTTTTTTTATAAAATAATTTATACCACTAGTGCATAAAATACAAACGTGAAACATAATTAATCTAAATTTGTTTTTTTTTTTTGCCTCCTTTTATTTTGACATTATTTGAATTACCATGATTTTTTTTCTTCCCAACATATAAAGAAAATAAACTTATAAATGACAAGATATAAAAAAAAAATGAATAAATCAACCATATTTAATCTAAATTCAAACCTTCTGACCTCAGCAAGAACATCAATCCTTATACTGAGGTAGTATTATTACTTTTTTCTATTATATATATATATAACATGCAAAATAAAAGTACTCAAGATGATGGATAGTTGAAAGAATATTTTACAGTTGGTTAAAAGTAATCGAAGAAAAAAGGCATTACTCGGATAACCCTTTTAATATTATTACTATATTAAGTTTACACAAGAGTTGGAGTGTGGAATGGATTGAAGCCTGTCCATTAAAGTATGAAGATTGGCTATTTTAATATATATATATATATTGAAGCAGTCAATGTCTAATCATCATTGAGCTTCATGCTTAACCATCTACACTAACCTCCTATGGGGCCCGCAATTCAGACCCTGCTATAAATATATGCTATTCACTCACACACTGTATGTCGAATCATTCTAAAGATGAGTAAAATTAATTTTGTTTAGTAAAAATGAAACAATAGTTTGAATGATGCGTATATATATTATGACTAAAGCAATAGTTTTATTGCTATAAAAATACATTTGCTTAGATATTTGTAATTATTTTTATATCTGTGTATATTCAATGTAACAACAAAGAAAGATGGGGAGGGTTTGAAATACTAAAATTATCTTTATCTATACGACTGATTGTTTTCATTAATTAAAATTATAAATCTTAATTAAAATTCTCTTTTAGTTGTTTTCAAATCTCTAAAAATAGCTAAAATGGTATTTCCAGCCTTATCTGTTTTAGTTTGTTAATTAAATATTTTACTAATCAAACATGTTTTTTTGTAATTAAGAGATAGCTGTGGGCAACTGAGATTGCATTCTTGGTGGGATTAAGGTTGATAAAAAAAGGCCCATAGAACAAAAGAGTTTTTTTTTTGGAGTTGAGATTTGAGTCAGTTGAGTTGAGTTCTTTTTCAGTCAGTTACTTTGAAGGGTTTCAAGACCGTAACATTTTAAGAAGTCAAGAGAAGTTCAGTGTGATGAATTGTGAGTAAAAAAGAAGCACCTTTTTTCCTTCTTCTCTCGAAGAACTGTCTGCCTGCCACTGCCATGTTCCATCTAGCTGACCATACAACATGATTACTTCTGACTGCTGATTGCTAATGATGCCGCTATGCTGTTTTTTTTCTTAGGTAACCTTTTAACATAGAACTGCCTTCATAAGTCAATACTTTTGTAATTTGTAATCTATAGTTCAACCTTCATATCTTAATATATATATTATTTTATAAGCTTCTGCTAAATTTTGCTTTTAAACTCTCTCTCAGTAATCTTTTATTAATATCATGTATTTTAACTTACCTTTCACGCTTAATTAAATTATATATACAAATATGGGCGATTCCATTAAGATGTTATGTATTTTGTTTAATGTATAAATATAATCTATTTTCTTTAATATGCCAAAATCGCTAAATTCGCGAGTAAGGGGAAAAATAATTGTTTTACTTGGAAAAAGGGTGGGCTTTATTTAAAACTTATCAATAAAGTTTTCTTTATATTAAATAGAAATTGCTCGTGAGTTTGGTTTCATTTTTAAATTCATTATTCTTAAAGTAAATTAAAAACTTTTACTGTGGATGAATTTTGCTAAATTGGCTGCTTTGAATTTGTCTTTAAATTTCTATTTTAAAAAAAAAATTGTGAACCTTCACATAATTAATCCAATTCTTTTTTTTTGCTGGTGCCTGAAGGGCGAATTCTACCGGTTAATACGTATTTGGGAATCGATTCTTTAAATATAAATGTTGTTATTCATTATGATTAGTTAAATGACTCAGAATTGAAAAATAGATTATTGCGCAAGAGGTTAGACCATTTCCAAACTTTAAATAATATTATAAAATTATATAAACGTTGCTGGCATACCTTTTCCTTTATTCTGATATTTTATCTTTTCCATTTCTTGATCGTTTTGTTATTGGAGACATCGAAAGCTTGAAGCTCCTGTCCTACTTTTCGAAGTCATTCGTAATCAGAGACTCTCTGTGGAATGTAAAGTTTAGGAGGGTTATGATATTATGTGCTGCAGAATACAGTGCATCCAGATTCTGGGCTCTCAAACCCAGACCCTCTTTCGATATCGCTCCGCCAGAATGCGCGGACATATCAACTCTAAGTTTGTTTTTCAAATATGCTTTAAAATGATAAAATATCCACAATCACCATGAAGGCCAGATTTCTTTAATGTATGCTAGTACCGTTACTCTGCTCTTTAATTTGATCACCGTCCGTCTAATCGTAGTAAGTCGCAATGATGTGTTAAAGATAATGATTCATTTCGTAAAATACGTTCAGTATGTTGATCGTAAAACCGCTTTCGTTTAAAAAAGTGTTATCGATTCCCAGAGATGTAAATCAATTGGTATAATTTATTCTTGTAAATATTGCGCATTGTTTGTTTTTTATGTATACTTATTCTAAAGACGCGATGTCCTAACAATGCCTATCAAACATATGTAATGATTTTAAGATTGTAAATAAATGATTGAGACCGTACATTTATATTTATTTGTCAAAATAATATGAAATTGTATCTGTACAATTATATTTATTAAATGAGTGATAGAGGGGATTTTATACAACAAAGTCCCAAGTCTTGTAAATAAACGATATTGTCCCAAGCGTGAAACTGGTTGGTAAAATATACATGCGTTTTTTTAATCTTTTGTAATATACATATGAGTTTGTGTAAGATTTATTAAAAATATCTGTTTCATGTAAATCCTGGTTTGTCGTTTTTGAAGTATTATTTTCTAGTTAATATTTAGAACTATTTTCTTTAGCTAAGAGCTTAGCATCAATAAATAACTATAATAAATGTAATTCCTGGGCTACTCCAATCTCGATCATCACCATCAGTCTGATCTTATGCTCTACCGCTTTGCTTATGGGCACGGATTTAAAATAATTTTACTGTGTCATCAGAATTGTTGTTCATTGGGTCAGAGATTCGAAGAATAGGCAAATAGGTTAGAATTCAGGATTGCTCCAGACCTGTGTATCTCGGGCATGATCAGATTCGAGGTACTTTTGCTTAAGATTTGAATCGTGTTAAGTGAGCATACTATTTTGACCGGTACAATATATATATATATATATATATATAATGAAGCAGTCAATGTCTAATCATCATTGAGCTTCATGCTTAACCATCTACACTAACCTCCTATGGGGCCCGCACTTCAGACCCTGCTATAAATATATGCTATTCACTCACACACTGTATGTCAAATCATTCTAAAGATGAGTAAAATTAATTTTGTTTAGTAAAAATGAAACAGTAGTTTGAATGATGCATATATATATTATGACTAAAGCAATAGTTTTATTGCTATAAAAATACATTTGCTTAGATATTTGTAATTATTTTTATATCTGTGTATATTCAATGTAACAACAAAGAAAAATGGGGAAGGCTTAAAATATTGAAATTATCTTTATCACTAGTCAGATCGTTGTCTATAATTAAAACTTATAAATCTTAATTACAATCGAAAAACAAATCGTTTATCAGTTGTTTTCAAATCTTTCAAAACAGCTAAAAGGGGTATTTCAAGCTTTATCTATTGAAAATATTTTACTAATTAAATGTTGTTTTTAAAAGGATTACAGAGATAAGGGTGGTGTATGAAATTGAATTCTGGGCAGTATTGAAAGGTTATAAAAGGAACCACAGAACAGAGGAAAGAGGAGTTTTTTACTTTCAGTTGTTAGTTAAGTGCAGAGGAGTTTTTTAATCAGTTGAGTTAATTACCTTTAAGAAGCCAACACAAGTGCTGTAGATGGAGCGTGAGTAGCGGAATCTAACACCGATCTCTTCTTCTCTCAAAGAACTGTCTGCCTATCAATTGCCATGTCCCATCTGGCCAACCATACAACATGATTGCTTCCGACTGCTGATTGCTAATTATGCTGCTATGCTGTCTTTTCCTTAGGTAACCTTTTAACGTAGAACTGCCTTTATACGACAATACTTTTGTAATCTATAGTTCAACCTTCATATCTTAATTTATATATTGTTTTATAAGCTTCTGCTAATTTTGCTTTTAAACTCTCTCTCTCTCAGTAATCTTTTATTAATATCATGTATTTTAACTTACCTTTCACGCTTAATTAAATTATATATAAATGTGTGCAATTCCATTATTATTTCATGTATTTTGTTTAATGTATAGATATGATTTATTTTCTTTAATGTGCCAAAATCGCTAAATTTGCAAGTAAGGGGGAAAATAATTGTTTTACTTGGGAAAAGGGTGGGCTTTATTTAAAACTTATCAATAAAGTTTTATCTATATTAAATAGAAATTGCTCGCGAGTTTGGTTTCATTTTAAATTCATTATTCTTAAAGTAAATTAAAAACTTTTACTGTGGATGAATTTTGCTTTAATTTTCTATTTTAAAAAGATCGTGAACCTTCATATAATTAATCCATTCCTTTTTGCTGGTGCCTGAAAGGCAAACTCTACCTGTTAACCTTTTAACCGCTAATTATATTATTGGTTGTATGAGGTAAAAATCAAATCTTTTAATTGGACAACTCACAAACTGAAGACAAAGCCTATTGTTAAAACATATTCGCCTATAATATTAAATTCAACTCAGATACGTTTATAAATAGTATATTACTAATTTTTCAGGTTATGAAGAGAACGAAAGTTCTTTCAAAAATAAATTGCTATTTATTTATTCTAAAATATTCAATTCCGGCAACATAAAAGCTATAATATAAACAAAAAGGTCGACTTTTATGTTATAGAAAAGTAAATATTTTTTTTGAGTATTTCTTTAATATTTTTACTAAAATCTTCAATATTTTTCGAAAATAATTTGGTTTTTTAGTATATTTTTTAAAAAACTAGTTTAATTTCTGAAATTATATTTTTTTAATACTTAAAATTGCATTCGAAATGAAAATCTCAGCGTTTTTTTTTATTTTCTTTGATCAGGCGGTTTCTTTGTTCTTTCCAGCCAATCAGAATGTCTTTTTCAGCTGAGAGCTCACTAACAACCAATTACAACCAATGTTCTTTCTTTGTTTAGGTTTAAATGCGTTTTTTTTTATTTTTTACTTGTAAAATAATTCGGAAGAGGGCACCATCTTACAGAACTTTTAAAAACCTATTCAAAACCTATCAAACAAATTTTTTAGCATAAGAACTGGCAGAGTTAGTGTTAATACGTATTTGGGAATCGATTCTTTAAATATAAATGTTAGTTTAATAATATTATAAATAGAAGCGTTATTATTCATTATGATTAGTTAAATGACTCAGAATTGAAAACAGATTATTGCGCAAGAGGTTAGACAATTTCCAAGTTTGAAAATTATATTATAAAACTTATATTCATGTCCAATAATGTTGCTGGCATACATTTCCATTATTCTAATATTTTATCTTCTCCATTTCTTGATTGTTTAGTCATTGGGAACATCTAAAGCTCCCATCCTACTTCTCAGAATCGTTCACAATCAGGTACAATGCTTCCTGTGGAAATGTAAAGTTTACGAGGGTTATGATATTTATGTGCTGCAGAAGACAGCGCATCCAGATTCTGGGCTCTCAAACCCAGACCCTCTCTTGATATCGCTCCACCAGAAGGCGTGGATATATCCAATCTAAGTTCGTTTCAAAGTATTTTTTTAAATGATAAAATATCCATAATCGCCATGAGGCCTTATTTTCGTTATTTTATGCTAGTACCGTTACTGTGCTCTTTAATTTGATCATCCGTCTGTCTAATCTTAGTAAGTCGCAATGATGTGTTAAAGATAAAGATTCATTTCGTAAAATACGTTAAGTATGTTGATCTAAAAACTGTTTTCCTTTAAAAAGCTTTATCGATTCCCAGAGACGCAAATCAATTTGTATAATTTATTCTAGTAAATATTGCACATTGTTTGTTTCTTATGCATACTTATTCTAGAGACGCTATGTCCAAACAATGCTTATCAAACATATGTAATGATTTTAAGATTGTAAATAAATGATTGAGACCGTAAATTTATATTTATTTGTCAAAATGATTAACGTTAAATTATCGTGTATCTTCCTGTAATCCGAATCTGTTCTGATCTTGTAGATTATTTTGTACATCCACATTTGGCATATTAACCTCGCACAACTTATAACACATTCTATAAAATGGTATCTATTAAATAATTGATGTAATGGGGATTTTATAAAACAAATCCCAAGTTTTCATAATGTATAAAATCACTTCAAGCGTGAAAACAATTTTGTAACATATATATGCGTTTTCTGCATTTATTAAATATATATATTTTCATGTTAATCCTGGTTTGTATTGAATTATTAGTTTCTAGTTAATATTTAGAATTATTTTCTTTAGCTAAGAGCTTAGCATTAATAAATAACTATGATAATGTAATAACTGGGCTACTCCGACCTCGATCATCATCATCATTCTGATCTTATGCTCTACCACTTTGCTTTGCTTCTGGGCACAGATTTAAAATAATTTTACTGTGTCATCAGAATTGTTGTTCATTGAGTCAGAGATTCGAAGAATAGGCAAATAGGTTAGAATTCAGGACTGCTCCAGACCTGTGTATCTTGAGCATGATCGGATTCGAGGTACTTTTGCTTAGGATTTGAATCTTGTTAAGTGAGCAAACTATTTTGACTGGTACAATATATATGAGAGCTCTTATTGCATATATGTGTAGAGATGATAATCTGGATCAAGTGATGATTGCTGGTTCAGCATGAAATACATGCATTGATGATTATTTATCTTGTCAACATATACGTGTTCAAGTGTATCAGTGTTATGAGGTAGAGTGGAGAGTGGTGGTTCGTGTGAAAGTCAGTGCTCATATACTCTGGATATTACATATATTGATACCGGTATAAAATAAGTCTGTATTTTAGTTGTTACATAGTAGAGATGTCTGCCCATCCCTTGTATATGTATTAATTGGATTATGTCCTGTACATGAGGGTTTTCAGATTGAATTTAGGTCAACATGGGTGTGATTAAAATCTCAGCCTCAGGGTGGCCTTTGGGCATTCCATTATCAGATTTTCAATTGGATGGATGATTGAAGAGTAGTTGCCTGTCCATTAAAGTATGAAGATTAGCTATCATAATATATATATCTGAGCATTTATTGCATTTATGTGTACAGCTGATAATCTGGACTAACTTATGATTGCTGGCTTAGTATGAAATATGCATATTGGTGATTATTTATCTTTTCGACATATATGTGTTCAAGTGTATCAGTATTATGAGATAGAGTGGAGAGTGGTGGGTCATGTGAAAGTCTGTGCTCTTATAACCTATATATTGCAGTAGGTTTATATTTTTTACTTTTTAAAATACTACTGTAAATATTAGAATAAACAAACAATCTAATTAGTACTAAAAGTTTCTTCTCAATTAGACCATTTTCTATATCTGTAATTTCTTCCACAAATTTACACTAAAATATTACATTTTAGTAAATTATTATTCTTAATAAACTTTCAGTAAATATATTAGAGATGAATTATTGTATTTTAGATACTTAAATGAAATATTTTTTAACTTAACGAAAAATTATAAATAATCTGTATTACGATTTCTATAAGTAAATGAAAATGGAGAAATATGAAAATAGTGTATTAGGGAAAACAAACTTTAAATATCTCTATCCAAAGTAAATTTTCTTCAGTATTCATTTAGAAAGGTAGAATGTATTATTTACCAGATGTTTAGGGAAAAATAACTTGACACTAATTTATAAACCAATGTTGAAATGGCTGACTAAATTAACAATTATTGGGGTTTAAATACTGATCATGTTTAATTTGGACCATATTTAAATCCTAATTGTAGCATGACAAATGAATATCATATCTTTATGGCACAATGTTCATATAGTTGACAAAGTGAAAGATATATTTCTAAACTTTTTAATAATTACCAAGTGATTTTAGTAATTTTATATTTCAGTTGTATCTAATAGTGAAATAATAATAAATAAAAGAAATTGCACTTTTTAATTAAAATTTTAATTTTGATTATTGCATACATTCAATTTAACATATTACAATAATGTTAATATGTTAAATATGCAAAATCATTTACAGACACCTATTCACCCTATGTTTACTAGAGTATCAATAAAATCTCAAGATATGTATCTATATTTGCAGCATTACATAACAGTTTTTGTACAGTTTTTACACTATTCTGCTAAATTGGTAAAACAAAAAAATATAATGTTGAAAAATGCTGTAATAAATAATATATGTATATGTTATGAACTTCAATTTTATATTATAATAACTATGATTGCTTTTACTACATTAAAAATACCAATGAATAAAAGTCTGTGTTTTACAAGGTTGCGTCAAAATTGTTATATACTTGTAAAACAACCAGTTTATTTTCCATGTGTGATGCTGATTTATAAACAACTATTCTTATGTAAACACTTCATTCTTGTTATTTTTATTCCACCATGATTTTAATCTTTTAGTAAAAAAAAAACATTAAATATTAAAATATCTATTTCAAAAATGGAGTTTATATTTTTCAAAAAATTATAAAACTTTTCAAAAAGTTTAATACAGTGTATTATTTTACACATTCAATCATCACAAGACAAGACAACCTCCTCTTATGCTTGTGTACAACTGTTTTTAAAACATGAAAAACTCACTATACATATTGCCACACACAGCAAGCTAGAGTAATCAATGGATGCCAGAAGGCTTGGGCATAAAATCCCCATTTAGTGCCTACTCATCTAATATCTAGCTTGTTGTGTGTGGCACTATATATTGTGAGTTTTGCCTGTTTTAACATATTCAATCATATGAAGATATGTTTTTTTTATAATAGAAAACTTAGTTTTCTGACATTTAGAAAGTTATTTATGATCTTCCACCATTATTGGTAGTATATTATAAAGTATCCATAAAGTAGCATATTATAGCACGTGTTTGTTAAGATGATTAGAAAGCAATGATTATTAACAAACAGTAAATTTGTTAAGATAACAGCTCTAGTATATAGTTAATTTAAATAAAATAAGTATATTACTATAATCAAATATTCCATCTTTTAAATTGTTATAGAAAACTTCATAATAGTGAAAGATAAATTAATTTTAAAACTGAATCTGCTTTTAAACTTTAAACTTACAAATATTTTTATTCACATTTTCACAACTGATAGTCATGCAAAATGTAATAATTAAAGGTATTTATATCATCAGTAGTTGCTAAAGAGATGATATTTTGTAATCATTATTTAATATGCAAAGTATGTATAGTAAATACATAATAATAATAATAATAATAATAATAATAATAATAATAATAATAATAATAATAATAATAATAATAATAATAATAATAATAATAATAATAATAATAATAATCACTTTAAAATGTAAATTGTCACTTTCAACTGTTTTTACAATCTTCTTCAGAACTCCAAAAAATTTACAAGTTTCACTGAAATCATTAAAAATATACTGTAAATAACTTCTTTACTAAAATAAAAAATATTTTATTTAACAAAATATCATTCAGCCTCTCTATTTTAATTAAATCAATTTAAAATATCATTAATTAAGATATATGTTGTAAAAGTAAAAACAATGTTGATGATAATAGATATTATGTTTATTACTAGTTATAATTTTAATAACTCAGATTATCACAACAATGTCAATGACTTTTTTTATATTATGAGTTAAGTATGTGTAACAATATTAAGCTTGAGTGAATATCATGCTTATTTCAAATACGAAGGTGAACATTTTTCACAGATTGTGTCAATTGCCTAGACCATATAAATAAAAAACAATGCATAAACCCTTTGTTTATGACACATTATTTTAATGGATTTCTGTCAAAATCACATCTTTCAATAGTTATCCTTTGTTTTCTAAAATCATGCTGAATGTTTGGAAAACGTGAACAAAAAAATAAAATTCTGTAAAATAATTTATCTATCATTGACGATATCACATTTATGATAATTTAAACAGACTTTTCTATAAATTATATATATATTTAAATGAAACAATAGAAGCTTCTTTAAAAGTAAATTGTAAAACTTCAGACATTGTATATACTTTTAAAAAATTTCAATAATGGTATAATTATCATGTGATCAATATTAGTTAAAGCATCCAGACTTGAAACTTTTTATGTTTAAATTTACACAAGGTTTACTTTTTCTTCAGTGTATAAATATAGTTAGCCAAAGATGATTTGGCAAGAAAGATATTTCAATAAAAGAAATCATTTAAATATTATTTTTCTCTGCTTAATATACGACCACTAAATTAAAGTGCTTTATTCGTTCATTTAATAAGACTAAAATATTATTATTAAGGACTTATTTTACTTTCAATATGACAAAGCAATCTAAAGAATAAAATGACAATGATCAATAAATATAACATTTTTATTAGATAATTCATCAACTAATGGTGTCATTTATTTTATCCTAAGCTTTAGCTTTAAGCATTATATATATATATATATATAAACTTATAAATAAATATATTTTAATTATTGTATTTCCTAATATTTATTTAAGCACAAGTGCGTATGCGGCGCAACTTTATAAGTTTACATATATTTATTTTGAAGAAATACAGACTATATATATATATATAGAGAGAGAGCGTGTGAGAGAGAGAGAGAGCTAATAGCTCCAACCAAGCTTTTTATGATAAGTGCTACAAGTGAAGACATTCAAATTATCTTTATTTAGGATTGTCCCATCCCCAGACAGATTTCGAGTTATGGCTCTCTTTAGTAAGGATCTAGGTTATAAGATTAAAAAAAACTCAATCTAAGCATTTATCTAATAGTTAACTCTTAATAAGAAAATCTGACATTTTCTGACATCTAAATGGTTTTACATTCAATTCTGCAACTGAAAACAATCATATAGGCCTGACCTTAATTCAGATACTCCATATGTTAATAGACTTAGCAATTTAATTTATTCAAAGCCTTCAACAGGAAAATAATAATAGTAATAAAATCAAGTCTTATATCACATGACTTATATAGCTTGCATTTACAAATATGTAAAATTAAGTGTCTGCTAATAGCTCTAAATGCTACAAAAGAAAGCATTCAAATCATCTTTATCTAGGATTGTCTCCAATTGAATGACATCCAATATATTAGTATTTATATGGAGCATAGGCTGATGGAGTCACCTATTGCTGATTTCATGCGAGGAAAATTGGGAGAGGCTAAGTACTAATTAATGCTTATAAGCATAAGTAGTCCTAAAGAAAGGATATCCATGGTTTGAATTCTATTTTTTTCATGATAAGGCAAAGCCCAAAAATGTACATATACCCATAGAGAGGTGTTAAATTCCTCATGATGATATAGAGTTAGTTTTTCCACCATGTATGGTGAAGTGTAATAGGTCAAAATCATATAGCAAGTATAAAAATAATGTTAAAGTTAGGAACACTGATCTAGCATAGTGTTATCTTAATTGAAATAGTGTTTATAATGTTGTGGGATCATCATCATTTATAGACAGACCAAACCAAATCTATTAATGATTGTAGAAAATTTTAGATGTACAAGTAAGAGATGCACATTGGTAGTGTGGATTCACCTTCATCAATTAATGATATGACCATAGAGTTGTAAGATCAGTTACGTATTCAAGGGTTGAGCTGTGGACATAGGTAATGCTTAATGAGACCTATGTGTCTTTGACTTTTAATGTCTAGACTTCATTTAATGCACTAAACTTATTCATTTCAAATTTAAATAAGTTAGTAATTGCACAGAATATGATAATTGCCCTTATCATATCCTGATAAAAGAAAGGGTTTTGGGAGAATGCAATACTTTTAAATTTTTTTCTGAATTCTAAATTTATACTTGGTGCACTTCCTAAAATTCTAAGTATACTGCTAGTTATAAATTTAAGTGCTAGTCAGCATAAATAAGTTTTAGAATCTTATTCTTAAAAATATGCCAAAGAGTAACAAATGATATTTCGAATATTATTTTCTAAGCAGGTTGTATCATTTGCTGAGTATATGGTCAAGGGGATACTAAGTATTTGTCCCATCCATAAATTATGGTAATATATTACTTTTATTTCATGTCATATCAGTGAATTAAAAAAAAATTGTACATATTGTAAATAAAGTTGGTTGTGTTTAAAATTTTATTTAGTTGCATGTGGTCTTATTGCTAATTACCACATCTATACACTATTATTGTTATTGCTATCAACCTATCAGAAGATTATAAATTGAAATCATTATCGACCAATATAGCACTATTCATTATATTGTGCTATATCATAATAATGTTGGTAAGCCTTATAATTTATTGGTAAATCTAATGCATCATCACAAAATAATTGAAATGTTAATAACTTAGAGTACAGATTATTTTAAGTAATAGATTAAAAGATAACTGTAATATTGATTTGATTGATTTAGTTAAATCCACAGAGCTATCATTCACTGATCTTGATCACATGGTTTATAATTATTTAAGAAAAGGAATTTGGTAAGTTATTGTATTTATTTATTAAAAAGTCATTCCCAGTCATAAATTTTAAAGTTTAGGTTAGTTATAAAGTTTATGTGTAACTGCTAAATATAGTTCTTAATTTGAGTTTATAAAGAGAGCTGTTTTGTGCATTATGTTTGGGTAGTGGTAAAATCCCTCTTACTGACTTAAATATATGTTGTATAACAATTTATAGTGTTTGAACCCTGAGAAGGATTAATTGTTAAGTTTCAAGATAGAATTTAAATTTGTAGTAAATTTTATTGCTAGTCAATTGTTATAGTTAGACTTGAAATAGATTACTTTCCCTGTTTTATGAAAATCAACTAAGCTTTAAGATGCAAATTTTTTTTTTTTTTTTGGGTATATAATGTATAGTTTGTTTTAACTTCATGATAAATATTCTTATTGTGTCAAGCTTGAAATCCCTATGTGTATTTAAGTTATCTTTTTACCATTTAATCTCATATTAGTTTATAGTTTAAGATTTCAGTCTCCATCATCAACATTGTCCTTCAATTTCATCTTGATCATTCTTTTAGTTATTCATTCTCATTTGACATTAATTCATTATCATAATTGACTAATCATACATTAACTTTTATTCTTTATCATCTCAACTATTCATTAACTCTTATTCTATCATTATCTCAATCATTCCTGATTGTCTTACATCTTTCTCTTCTTTCTTAGACTCATTTCATTTCACTATTTAATTATTACTTCTTTCCGTCATTCATTTAGTCATTTACATAATAATTTACTTATTATTTCATTTATAGGTTTACTTTTGTAATCATTCCAGGGATATAATTATTAGTTAATTATTAGTTTGCTGAATATCAAATTTAACTCATATCATTTTGTTTGTGTGGATTTGAGGTCTGGTTTGACCAGAAGTTTTTATCTTTATTTGTCGCCTTGTGATCTTCTTTAGATAGACAGTTTCATGCTAGTTTTATTAAATCCATGAATCATTTTGTTAGTTTTACATTTTCATTTCTTTATGCCCATATTCGTGATAATGAGAGCACGATAGGTTGCATAAAAGAATTTAATCATCAAAATGTGTGATATAATTCAGTTATATTACAGCGGTCTGGGAGAAGGTTACAATATATATATATATATATATATATATATATATATATATATATATATATATATATATATATACAGAGGATATGAAAATACTGAAATATATTCTTACAGTACAGATATATCACATATCTGTTGCTCATTCACACAATTTCCGTTCATAATATTTATAATGTCAGTAATCCAAATTATTTCTGTATAAGTGCAAATTCTAGATCGATTAAAGATTCGGAATTTGTAACAGCAAAGCAAAAGAAAGTTTACAAACGCTAATTAGAACACAGTCATCAAACCTTACGTATCCAAAAAAAAAAAAAAAAACGTTTGTAATTTATCTAAGAAAGCCCTCTCTACAGATGAAGTTTCGGTTTTAGAAACAGGTTTTAACTTTGCTTTAACACCTTCCCCGGATACTTTTTGAGAAAAATGTTTGTAATGTTGAATCAGCTCTTGATAAAATACATTCTTCTTTGGCTGATTTGGCTAGAGCAGAGATTTGCAATATTTTTAAAAAAGCTAAGCTTCCTAAAAATAATATTTCAAAGAAAGAAAGACAAGCATTAAATAATATAAAATTGGACAAATCAATTGTTGTACTTCCAGCTGATAAAGTTAATGTCACAGTTGTTATGGATCTTGACGTTTATAATAATAAAATTTTAGATCTGCTTAATGATAAAACTTATAAACTATCAAAAAGAGATCATACTATGCAATTGAAAAAAAAAAACAACAAAAGCTATTATTAATAAATCACCTATTGAAACAGAGATAAAAAATAGAATAATCCCTCGTGAAAAAACTTGTGCCTGTCCAAAATTTTATGGAATTCCCAAAAATTCACAAACCAGATACCCCACATCGTCCAATAGTAAGTGGAATAGGATCTACAACTCATATTTTAGCTAGATATTTATAAGATTTCATTAAACCTACACTCCCATCTATTAAATCATATATTAAAAACTCTTTTCATTTTATTTCTGTTTTAAAAAGTTTAAAAATTAATGCTAATGACATTCTGGTCAGTTTTGATGTTGTGTCTTTGTTTATAAACATTCCAATTGATGAAGCTTTAAACATAATCTCACAACGTTGCAATTTACCAGACCATATTATTGCTTTAATTAAACATTGTCTCTTAAACACATATTTTGTATACAATGGACAGCATTATAGACAAGTTTTTGGTACTCCTATGGATTCACCTATCTCGGGAGTAATAGCTGATATATTCATGGAAAATATCATTAAAATCTCTCATTTGGTTTAGATACATAGATGACACTTTTGTCATATGGCAACATGGAAAAAATAAATTATATGATTTTTTCTTACATTTAAATAATATGCATCCTCATATTAAATTTACAATGGAGACAGAGTCTGATGGAAAACTCCCTTTTCTTGATGTTCTAGTCACCAGAACACCAAATAATTTATCTTTTTCGATTTACAAAAAGAATACACACACAGACATATATTTACATTTACATTCTCATCATCACCCAACTCAAATAGTTTCTGCAGACAAAACTCTTTTAAATAGAGCAATTAACCTTTCAGATAAGTCACATCTGAAAGAAGAATTATATCATATTAATAGTGTTTTATTAGCAAATAGTTATAATTATAAGTTTATAAAAAAAGCCTTATTTCAAGCCCAAAATGGACAAAATAGGAAACAAAAAGATGATAAATCAGCTATTAGAATTTGTGTTCCATATGTAAAAGGAACTACAGACAGTATTGGACGTATATTAAAATGCTATAGTATAAATACATCATTTTTTACTCATCAAAATATCAGCAATATAATAACCAAGCCTAAGGATTCAATCCCTCTTGAATATTGTGGTGTTTACCAAATCTCATGTAAAATTGTAAAGCTTCTTACATAGGTATGAGTAATCATCACATCAGTGTTAGGAGAGATGAGCATGCTAATGCAGTTAAACAACACTCATCATCAGCAGCACTCTCACTCCATATTATAGATTCAGGTCATAAAATTGATTTTTCTAGTACCAGGATCATATCCAGATGTGATAATCTCTACCAGTGCAAAATTAGAGAAGCCATTGAGATACTTAAAAGGTCAGATTGTATCAATAAGCAATATGATACATGCAAACCTCCTCCTATTTGGAAAGATTTTTTTAAAAAACATTCTTAAATATTACATTTTTGCTATTGGTGGAACTTTAACGTTTATTCAAATCAGTGATTGTAGCAACCGTCTTTCTACCTTTTACCACCCAGTGGATGACTAGTGTGACCAAGTCGAAACGTTGGAATATTAATATTAAAATTTTTTAACAGGGATGAACCCGCAATATATATATATATATTAATTTGTCTTGTTGTTATGGATCAAAATAATGATATGTATATGTAGACATTTTTAATAATATAAATTGACAAATATTTTGATAAATATTTGTAACCAAACATATCTTTCATGTTTGTTAAACGCTTATATGTATAAATAATATTGATTAATATTAACATCTGATGTCTACAAAAATAATTAAATTTATTAAATTACTGCTAAAATTATTAGCAAATATTAATACCAAATTGATAATTGTTATGATATTTAAATACGAATTGTTATAACTGATGGAATGCTAAATAGTTTTCACGCTGCTGATATTAATTAACAATGCAGAAAACTTAATAGTGAAAATTGGCTTAATTTTTTAAAATACAAGATTGCTATTTAAATGATCATAAATTTCTGTGTTACATGTTATTTTAACATTATTCAATATTATTTACATATTCGTGTATTGTTTAATTAGCTATTTGCACACACATTCGTGATATATATATATATATAAGAAATAGATCCAGAGCATATCTCTATCTGAAAATTCAAATATAAAATGTCAATCACTTCCCCGACATCATGTTTTTTTCAGCAACACTTCCTTATGAATAAAGAAATTTGAATTTAAAACAGAACGCCCAAAGGGTTACGCCATTTATAAACAAATATTTCTGCATGATTGATTGCTAGACAATGCAATAAAGCTTTATCTATGAAAAAATATATGTTGAAATCAAATTTGAAGGAGTAACAAAATTCACATTTAATATTGAAAAAAATATTATAATTCAGGAATGCTAGTACACACGTTATATTAATATATATATATTTTCTAAAAGTAGTAATGTATTAATTATATAATTCATTAAATTACTAAAATTTACTGTTTAGTGGTATCAATTGCTAGAATATATTCAGCAAGCATCTCAATGCTAATCTAATTAAAGATTAAAATCTTAATTGTAATTATTATCACTCGATGTTAGCAGCATTTGCTATAATAAGGGATAGGTGAAGTTTCTGTAATAAAATACAAGTCTCTAAAAACATTTTATGGAGGGGGAGGGGGGATGGATGCTCCCCCAATTTATTAAAACAAAATTGAGTTTCTTGTTTGTTTTTATAAAGTAATTAATATTTATTTTTTAATAAGTATTTAATATTTTGCGTAAATAAATTTGATTATTAGGAGAAATTAATTAGTCAAAAATAAACTTGGAAACCAGTAGAAAAATATATTTGTTTATGACATCATAATTGTATATTTTTAATTAGGGTTAAGTTTTCTCATCTACTTTACTTAAAATATTTATCAATGATCTTTCATATACTGATTGTAAAAAAATAATCTATGCTGATTCCGTTGCTTTGACTTTTTAAAAATGTTGCTTTTCTAAAATGGAAATGTCTTTTGATAAAAATATTAAAAAAATTGAAAAAGTTTTTTCAGGATTATATAAACTTACTCCTAATTTAATAATCACAGTATGTTTGACTTTTTATATAACCAAAATCATCTCATAATTGAAAAAAAAATTTTTTTTTTGCAATAATAATCTGGAAAATAATCTTATTCTATGCTATTTAGAAACAAGAGGGGAACGTAACCTAACTTATGTTCTACACTTAATTATAGTTAGATTAAAATTAATTTCTTAACATTAACATCTTTAGAACACTAGTTGGCACTGTTTGGAATTGTGACGTAAGTGATTTTTAAATAGCTAACACTTTAGTATTATTATATTCTGCTGATAAATAACATGTCCCTACTTGGAAAAACATATCAATTAAACTTATGTACCAAATTAAATATCATCATAAGAACTATTACTGGCACACTCAACTATTCTTTTACAGCAGTGTTCTGTTCTTTGACATAGTTCTCAGCCAGATACTAAAAGAGAAATTGCATCACAGCAAAGATATAAGAACCATTAAGCAGATCAGACGTGTAATTCAATGTATACAGTTTTTTTACCTAGGATTTGATTTAAATCAAGTTATCCTTTTTTTAGATGTTTAGCTAAGACTCTTCAATGAATGAATTATGACATGAAAATGAAATTCTAATGAAACATGAGATCCTTGTTTTCCCAATCAAACAATAAATCTAACTGGACTTCACTTTTTCAGATCTATAAATAAGAATCATATATAATAACACAGCAAAGGTACATCCACTTTTTCTTTCAAAATAAATAAGAATTGTTAAAATGCATCTATTAACAGTCTGCACTTTCAAATGCATAGTCATATGTTATTATATTATTCAGATATTTATACCAAAATACTTTATTTAGGTGCTAATTCTCTAGTTAATCTCATGTACTATATTTCCAACTGTATTAATAATGTGACCAGATATTGTAATTCATAATTATCAATATTACTTTTCCAAAAAGGTTCACCAAACAGTACTTCAGACTTTTTAGTATTTATCTTTAGTCCTATTTTTTTATTTTATTCTGATAACACTTGTAACATTTCTAAACTCTGAAGCCTTATTTACATAAACAACCATATCATCTTCAAAATCTAGATGCTTTTAGTAAACTTTACATACATTTACTCTCTTAGGATCCCATTTTAATCAACAATATACTACTTGTAAAACTGATATAATTTTTTTTTGTATATATGGAATCATCCTTCATACACTCTTCTCAATATTAAATTTTCTTAGTGTCACCATTAAATCTAATCAGTATATTAATATTATAATAAATTAGTCAGAATGTAACAATATTCTAGATCTATATATTGATAATGCAATGCATTAATCACTTAGAAATGTTTACAAAAATAAATGATTTTTCATAATCTACAAATCTTATCCATAATGGAAACTTATATTCATTGCTTCTTTCTATAAGTTCTCTCAATTCTGAGTTGTAATTTATTGTCCTAAACCACTTTTTAATTCAAGTTATTTATTTGTTTTTGGTTGATTAAAATCTAGAGTTTAATGTAGATGAGTTGTTATTACTTTGGTGAAGATTTAATATACAACTATAAAGACTGTAAAGTTCATAGTTTTTAATATCCTTTTTATCATCATTCTTGAATATAAAATATTAGTACAGAATTCTTTGGATCCATTTGCATATTTTTATCATTTAAATACTTGGGATATACCCTCACCAACAATTTTTCTATTTCTTCACCTGTTTCTTTTAAAATATCAATTATAAATTCATCATTTTCTCTACCTCCTCCATTTCTATAGATTTAATTACATATCTCAGGTATTTATTGGACAATTCAAATGATATAGTGATAATTGTTCTTGATCATTTTGTTTCTTTTATGCTGTTCTTTATTAGTATATATATATATATATATATATATACTAATAAAGATACAGCATATAAAGAAACATGTATATATATATATATATATATATACAGAAATCTTCAGCTCATTTCATAAAGTCATCCCTCTTTTTAATAATAGTTTCATTTTTGCTTCTTATTTCTAAAACAATTTTACTTACAATATCAAAATACCGTTTTATGCTTTCTGATTTTTATTATCTTTTATACTTTTCCCTATCTATTCACAATTAGGCTTTTTTATATCATTATTAACTTTTTTTTTGTATAATTTTACAAAAAATTAGATATTCACTTCATCTTAAAGAATAATTCTTTAAAAAATTGTATTCCTTATATATATGATGCTGATTACCAATAAATTATTTTTAAGATATATATATATATATATATATATATATATATATATTAGTCTTAAAAATAATTTATTGGTAAGTTGTTGTTTTTTTGTAATTTTAATTGTGTAACCATATTTTCTTTATTCATTGATTTCATTTATGTCCTAGCCATCCTAAAATCTGTTATAATTTTAAAACAATTTGCATATTCTAATATAAATCCATTAGTGTTTATTGAATTTTATAATTATCATCTATTCGTAGTATTTTTCATAATTGTTGTTTTTTCTCTAGTTTTGTGTTAACATATCATCACTTCTTGTGTTGAATCTATCAAGAACAGTAAAATATTCAACATGTATTTTGTAATAAACATCACGTGATTATTATTTCTTATGCTTGCTCTTAACTGTTATTAAAACAGGAAAAACTCTCTATATGTATTGCCACTCAGTGCAAGCCAGAGTAATCAATGGATGTCAGAAGGCAAGTGCATAAAATTCCCATCTAGTGCCTACTTATCCAATATCCCCATACTATTTTCTGGCTTGTGGCCTCCATCAGTGAGGAGCCTTGAATCTGAGAGCACTGCACTTAGATCTTAGGATCTAATGCAATCCTCCAGCAGCCATCTTTTATCTCTACTTAACTACAAAACTATGAGACTTAAATTGAAAACACTATAATATTTTCAATCCAAGCTTATGAAAAGGTACATAACATTAAGTTTAAAAAATCTGAAATTCAGTTAAAGCTGACGAAGTTACCATGTAATTGAAAACGCTACAAAAAAAAAAAAAAACAATTTAAACTATAATATTTTATTTACCATTAAATTATTTGTACATATATAATATTTATAAAAAGTATTGTATTTAAATTTATTATATATCATCATCAACTATTATCAATCCACTGCAGGATGAAGGTCTCTCCAAGTTCAATCCATCTTTTCCTATCATTAGCTTGCCTTCTCCACATCACCCCTGCACACTTTCTTATTTTATCTATCCATCTCACATGTGGTCTCTTTCTGGGTCTTTTACAATCTCTTGGAATCCAGTTTAAAATTTCAATTGTTCATCTGTTATCATCTCTTCTAACAATATGTCCAGCCCAACTCCACTTCAGTCTTTTAATTATATATATATATATATATATATATATATATATATATATATATATATATATATATATATATATATATATCTGGGTGTAGAGAGAAAGAGAGAGTCAGAAAGATATGTTTTTATAGTGTATAATCAACAAATTCTAAGTCATTATTATGATCATGGAGGGTGGGGCTTTTTTATTTGCATTTTTAAAATCTTAATCTTTCAAATAATATTAATATTTTATCATGCTATTTTTAAATAGATATTAAAACAATGCTGTTTTACAAAAAAAAAAAAAAAAAACTTTCAATTTTGTTATATATCTTGAAACATTTTTCTTAAAAAAATTGAGTCATTATTTTATATTGTTTTATTAATGAGATAGTTTGAAATAGCATCTATTATTAATTTTAGAACTGAGATAATTTTTAAATTTATTTTGAAAAGAATATATTAAATATTGTATATTTTAAATACATTTTGATGTAACAATATGCTAAGATCATATGAAATTATCTTAAACAACTATTTTAAGCATATTCTTACACTTAATTAAACCATTACTTAAATATATTAACATTTTATTATAACTTACAAATTATTTAATAGACTGCTCTTTTTTTGTTGGATCATTTAAATAAATTTGGCTATAATCAAGTAACTTAATACATAATACCAGAAAATAAATAGATAAATGCTTGGATAGAGTTGGTATTTTTTAATCTGATGCCTTAGCTCTTCCATGAAGAGAGCCACAGCTTGAAACTGGTCTGAGAATGAGGACAATCATAGATAAAGATTTGAATGCTTTCTCTTATAGCAGTTATCATAAAAAAATAAAGAAATAAAAAAAATAATGATAATAAAATAAGCTTGTTTACAAATATTTGCTCTTTATTGTAATATATATATATATATATATATATATATATATATAATATATATATATATATATATATATATATATATATATATATAATGGTTATTTTATATTCATATTGTTTGTGAGTTAGTGTAATGACCACTTTGAAACACAAGATTCTTTAGTTACACATTAATTTGGATGCTCAAACTTTTCTTATAATATCAATATCAATAAATCATAGCATTTTTTGATTAAACTATTATATATTTTTTATATTAATTGAAATTTATTTGAGTCAGATGATGAATTTAATTAGGTGTATATTATACTTCAATATTTTTTTAATAAAAATGTAATTCCACATTATACAACAGTAGTTATCAAAATATTTTTTATTAATCGGCAGCATTATATTTTACTATAATTTTTGATATAAATTGATTTAAATCTATAATCAGTGGTTTTTAATTATAATAGCATATAAATTACATGTATACTAATAATGATAATAAATAAAATTTTAATACAGTAACAAACTGTCACAATGCCTCCATAGATAACTAAGACTTGTCCTGGGTTGCACTACTGTATCAAAAATTTGTTAAATGAAAATGTTTGGAAGATTGCAATTTATGGATAGTAAGAAAATAGCCAAATAGTATTTAATTGGATTACAAATAAAGAACAGAAAACAAGATGTGTAAGAAAGGTAGTATTCTATGCAAAAAATTTGGATAAATACTTTGTATCAGTATATTTGTACAAATGGAGAGATGAATGTATTAAGATGATTGTTAACTGATATTGTAACAAAGAATGGGATAGAATAATTGATGGATTTATAAAAAGTAGGGAGCTGGGGAAATGGAAACATGGTATGGAGAATAAAAAGTATTTATAAATGTCTACAAGCAGAAAGAATACAAATAATAAAGTTGTGGGGAAAATCAATATAATCTAAGTGATTATATAGAGAGTGGGTTCTTGTTTTTTATGCTGGGCTTGGAAAAAGGTAGGGGTGTTTAGATATATAGACCATGGAGTGGATAAAGGTGATGTTGTGGAAATGGGATTGAGCAGTATATAGAAGAATATGTGAAAAACTTGGGTGACAAATTGGAAGAGAAAGTAAGGTGACAAACAGGTTTTTCTAGGTGTATGTGTAGTGATTACTCACTTTGATAAATTAGTATCCACATCACATGATGTTTTAATAGCTTGTGTAAGCATATGATATTATCATCTTGTCATGTTTTAGCAGTTTAAATAAATTTTACTCTAATATATTATAATAATTTACATTTAAATAATAATAGTCTTGTTCTTTTTATCTACACATTTGTTAGTATTTCCTATTTATGGTATTGGAATCAACAATTTTAAGAGCAAGTCTTTATCAGGTTGTAAAAACATGTAAAAGTAAACAGGCTTCCAACTAATACTTTCTAGTACTTGACCTGAGTTTTCATGGTTTATAAAGTTTAATTTATGTTTCAAAAATCCTTTTAAACCTACTTTGCAACAGTGTAATATTACTTATTTAAAATAGGACATTTTTGAATATAGAATATAATAGTTAATTATAATTAGATATACAATGTTAAACAATGATATTGCAAGTTAAATCAACTAGTGATACATTACCACAAACTTATATTATATTGAACAAGTTTTTGATTCATAAATTAATTTCTATAGTTATTATTTCAACTGTTTTAGTTTTGTTACTCCCCTTTTTTTTAAAAAAAAAACAAACTAAGTTAACCATTTCATTTCAGGCTGATTTCTAAAAATGAATTATTATTTCTAGAAACATTATGACTGGTAATTATAATACCAAGTATATTGTTAGTAATTGTTTAATACATTGATAATAGATCAGATATTAGGGTTAATTACAGAACTGAAATTAAGTTATTGTCATTACATGACCTTTAGAAATAAATAATCATCATTCCTTTTTTTAACAACAACTAAAATTATAATATTTTCAAATTAACAATGTTTTGGTTCTGATGTTTCTAATTTTCTTTTTTTTTTACTCAGAAAGAAATATGTATGGTTATTACAATACTAAATCATTAGTCACATGCATTATTAAATATAAAATTTAACTCCTTAAAATTCTGACACTTTTTATTGTTCCACCTAGTGACAGTTTTTGGAAATGCTCAACCTTTATGTTCTTATAAAATCTTTTATTTCTTACTAAAACTCAATAAATTGGACTTGATTTGTTTTTTAATTAATTTTATACATGAATCATATTCTAATAAATCACACTTGTTCATATTAACTCATCCCTGATATTTATGTAAACACTATAAGTAATAAATAATGAATATGTTTTTAATTTTAAGCTTGTTTTTTTCTTTTGGAGAAATGTTAACTCAATAAAATTCTGTTCTACAATCTGATATTTTTTTATTCAAGTTACAATTTTGACAGATATTGATTAATTGACACCCTTTAAATTATGGTCAAATTGATTAATTTCTATATCTAAAAATAAATCATAAATAAATAAATTGAAACTTTTTTATAATAATCAACCAATTAGGGTGTAAAATAATCACACATACTATATTAATAAGCAAAAAATAGTTTAAATTATACTTCAAGAGCTTCACATATAAACTAGAACTGAAGAACATGCACGCCTTCTGGGCATTTCTTTTGTTAGAAAAACAATGAAAATACCTTTTAATTTTACCTACAGTCTTTAGAATTATGATTTCTGATTTTTTTCTATCAACTTCTGCATCAATAAAAGCATTACAGTAAAAACTATTTATAAATATATGTGAGTCATTATCACTTAGGATAATGCTAATATTGCAATGTGAATTTATGGGACAATATCATTTTTCTGAAAACCTCTCATTTATTTAAAATAAAGCTTACTTAGTAAAGGTATAAAATGTGAATGTTTTCTGTTTATTTTGTATTGTGAAATCTGTAAACATCTATTTTTCTTTTCATACTCCCTAAAATTATGTGAAAAGAACAATATGATTAATATTTATTATTTTAAAGCATATATACACCTGGGTCTCATTTTATGTGGATGATTTTAATGCGATTTTGAAGTTATGCAATTCATATTTCTTCTTAATATCTTTCATATTTTACTATGTTTATTAGATATCAAGAAATTTAAATTATTAATAACATATTTTGACTTGAAATACTTTTTTTTCAAAAATATAATGTTATATTAGCAGCTAACATGAATATGACCTGAAGCTGTATTTAGAACTTAGCTTCTATGTAAATAACCTATTTATATTAATAATAATAATAATAATAATAATAATAATAATAATAATAATAATAATAATAATAATAATAATAATAATAATAATAATAATAATAATAATAATAATAATAATAATAATAATAATAATAATAATAATAATAGATTTATACTTACATATAAATATAGTGCAATAAATATTGAAAAAATGTAAACTTTTAAAACATATTGTGTTATATATAACAGAAATAAATAATCTTTTAGATTTTTAAAATAAAAAAAACGAAGATTTTATAAACTGAAAATAATCTTTCTAATGATAATGTATAATCTTTTTGTTTTGATTGCAATCTCATTTTTTAAATATAGAAACAGAAAACCATTAACAAAGGGCAAGACTGAAAATGTCACTAGTTGTACATCACATCATGAATAAAAATAAAATGGCTTAACAGGTTTCTCTGTGCATAATTGCTGAGAGATTCTTGACTTCATTTAAAGAGAAGCCACAATACATCACATCACATCTCATTTCTTACCAGTTTACAAATGAATGCTAGCGATAATGATTAAAATATGTATGAAAAATGTAAAATTAAATACTATAGTAATGAAAAAAGTAAAAAAAAATGTTTGTCTTGTATTAATATTTTTCAAATATTTGAAATTTTTTATTAGTCATACTTTATTTGTTTATTTTTTTAATGTAAATTTTAAAGAAATTTTTCTTTGTTGATTTGCTTTTATGCAAATTCTGAAAATTACAGCACCTATCCCCCATTTTTCAAGGTAAATTAATCTATTTTTGTGCAATTTTTTTTGATGCGGGTTCGCTGTGGAACCTATCTACCGCATAAAATGAGACCCAGGTATATATAATAAAATATATCTAAAGCTTTAATATATATATATAATATTCAAGATTAAGATTCATGCCACTATACAATAAATATTTTGAAATACGCCCTGACCCAGCATAAGACAATAATTAACAAGAAAAAAAAAGCCACATCTTCTTGTGATTCATTTATTAATATAGAGATTTTTCTAAAATACATTGCTTAAAAAAATGAACATTTAAATCGATTTTTCAATGTATCTAAATATGTTTCAAATTGATTCCTTTTAATAGTTGAGCTGATTGAGAGTTTTATGATTCAAACAAATGAAAATATGTAATACAATAACTCCAAGCTATAATATATATATATATATATTCATCAATTCATCCCAATAACTTATACAAGTTATTCTGTTTTGAATTTTAATGAAGTAAAAGGGGTCCTCTTTTACTTTAACCCCAAGTTGTTATATGAATTTAAACCCAGAAAGGTATTTTTATATATAACACTAACTGGCAAAAATATATGTTAATAAAACTCTTCAATATGTCTACTTTATTTATTAAGAACTGCTTAGTAACATCTAGGTCCCATGTTCAACTGCCTTGGTAAAGATTTGTAAAGAGAATATATTTTTTAACAACAATGCAGATATTGCATAAAAATAGAATTAACTAAGATATAAAAAATTTCATATTTAATGTCTAATTTGTATTGGATAGTAATATCCATCTGTTGGTGGAGTAATTGTTTGAATATTTTTTCCTGTAAAATTAGTGGTGAGTATTTCTATTATTAGGTAGGTGTGTGCACTAGTTGTTAAAATGAATCGTTGATTATTCTTCGTTTCTAGTTTAAATAATAAAATTTGAAGTTTTAATTATTTAAATATACTCAATATACCGTTGTCAACAAGTTTAAGATGGTCAAGCGTTGGTGGCCTAGTGGTTAGCATAGCTGCCTTCCAAGCAGCTGGCCCGGGTTCGCTTCTCGGTCAACGCATTTGACACATAAAAAAAAAATAAGATAAAATCATATTATTTTTGTTATTGCAAAATGACTTAATCTCGTTGGATTGTTTATTGATATATGGGGAGTGGTTTATATATATATATATAATACATTTGCGATCATTTATAGATTACTGAAGTAAAAATTATTCTAGCACAATTATAATGACTGTAAGTGCTTACACACATATTTCTAAATTGTAATTATCATATTTATGTAAAGAAAAAAAATAGTATTTTTAAAAAAAATAAATTATTATTACTATCATTATTATTATTTACTACTACTAATAATAATAACAATAAAAAAACATCAATATTTATCTTTTATCAATCGTAATTTAAGTACATTTCGGGAATTAAATAACAGTTAATTACTTTAACTTCTAGTTCATTTGGAAATATTGGAAATAATTAATTTGTCTGCTTAGAAAGACAATTAGTACCATGCATGGTTGAACATAAAAACACATCCATCATCATTAGTAGCTACTTTTAAACGCGTAAGGCCATTCCAATATCAAAAGATACAAGAATCAAAGTATTAAAAAAAATAAATGTTATAGCTTACATATATTGCATAGCCTGTATTTAAGTTTATTTCACAGATTGAAAGCTGCATATCCTATATTTCAGTTTGTTTATTTCACTAATTGAAATCTGTTTTTAATTTCATCTAAATCATTTTTTTTTTAAAAAAAAAAACAACTTTACTATTTTGCTTATGATTAGCTTTCTATTATATTTTATTATTAAATATAGCCTCACGCAATCTGTTAAAACATTTCTGTGATGTGATGTACTATAGCTTCTTCTTAAACGGAGTCAAGAATCTCTCAGCAATTACACCAAGAAAAACTCGTTAGCTACTTAATTTTACATTCACCAGTCGAAGTTTTTCCATATTCTGCTTTGTCCCATATCCACACCATAATCTTTGTCAACTCCACAGACTTTATATCTAAATCCCCCTTATCTTTTTCCAACCCCAGCATAAAAACCAATAAACTACTTTCTGTATGATTACTTTTTTTCATATTTATTTTTCCATAACTTCATTATATGTGCCCTTTCTGTTTTCAAGCATTTACCTTCAATTAACATTAATTTGCATTAACAATTTTAATACAATAGTGCACCTAGTGCAAACTATAGTAATCATTAAATGCTAGAAAATTTTTGAATCAAAATCCTGTCTAGGGCCTACTGTTCCAATATCCCCAGATTAGAATCCATTATTATTATAGCTTGCTCTAAATAGCACTATAATATGGTGGAAATGTCATGATAAAAGTTATAAGTATTGTTAATGAAATAAACTGGATCGTGTTCAGTTTAAAATATTTTTGAGATATAGCACAATTTCCTTTTTATATCAAATAAAAGAAAAGATGAGTCCTTACAATTAGAGATCTAATATATCACGTTCAAAATGATGAATATTGCAAATTGGATTCCGTTTTAGTCTATATAGGATTATCCTTAAATATATACCTATATTAAGTCATCCTATGTTTCACTAAAATTCAGTCTAAAAGAACGTTATTTATATTAACTTTATTTAAAGTAGCAAATTAAAATTTCCATTGCACTTTGACATCAAATCTCTATTTATATTAGTTATTCAATTTAAATTGAAATTCTCAATCTATTAACCACACAAAATAAAGATTTGTGATATTTTTTTACCTATCGTGGAATATTAAAACTTTTGATATTTTTGAAATTAATTAATCAAATAATATATAGATTGCATTCGTATTATTAAAAACATTCTGGGAATGATCTGTTGAATTGGCAAGGATAATACACTAAGAATATAATGGTTAATCTAAGAGCCAAAAAGTAGTTGTTTTGTTTCAATTTCATGAAGTGTTTTTTATATACACAAACTTAAATACCACTAATGTCAAATGTAGAACAAATATTTTAATGTCTTATATTTTCTATTACTAGTAATAATGCTTTGTGTTGTATCATCATGTAGCAGTTGTATAATATGAATAAATAGACAATATGCTGATTTCAAACAGTTCCAATAGTTTTTTATAATTAATTGGTCAATCATTCATATATTCTTTTCAAAATGTTTAACATTATTGTCTATATTTGAAGAAGAATATGCAATATGTCTTCATAAAACTAAATATAAATCACTAATATTAATAATATTGGCCCAATTTATTAGGATGTTCATATGATGTTTAAGCACTAAAATGGACAGAGTTGGGCTGTGATCTATGGAACATGAGTCCTGTAGTCTACCACTTCACAGTTGTAACAAACCACATAGGGAATCAATATATTTAAGCATCTCTATTGACTTGTTATTTAACCAAGATATATGACATTACATAATAATCAATTTCTGAATTTCAGACTATGATTATATAAAGCTCACAGGACTGATCTTTAGGAATATTTTCTTATCATATACAATGTATTAAATACATAATCAGTTATAACAACAACCATAATAATATAATCTCATGTTGAAGTAATGTGAAAATTTGTTTAGCCTGCAATGACTCCAATGTAGTTTAGTTATAATTAGACTACAAGTGGTATCTTATACTGCTCCTCAGATATATTTGTTTTATACAATTATTGTGTCAAATGTGATTTTTTTATAAAAAAATATTTTTAAAAAAGTAATGTGGAAGTATTGATAACCTCCATTAAGCTATATGCAAACTGTCAGTAAATATAAAATAAATAATGAGCCTACCTATAAAATAGCTTTGATTGTATATAAGCATGAAATTTACTGATATACTTATGCACAGAGGGTATTATATATATATTTTGATATAAGAGTACTAAACAGTTTTCAAATACTAGAGTAAGACAAAGGTATTTTTGTATATTATTGATAGCTGAAATTTTAAATGATATGCTGCTGGGCTATGCTTCTTGAAAGATTATCCAACAAAAAGAAATTAAAAAATTTCTTACAAAGATTGCTAAATGCCATATAGTGAATGTTTTAATATTTTATACTTATTTTACTCTTTAACTTATAATATGTTTATTTTCTTATTCATATATCAAAAACACAATATGTGGTAAGAGAACAAACAAGTGTTACTGGCCTCATTAAAAAAATTATAAGACTGAATGGACATATTTGTAGAAGAGATAATAATAGATGGACAATTGAAATCTTACACTGGTTTCCAAAATATTGTAAAAAATCCAGAAAGAGACCACATGTGAGATGGATGAATAAAATAAAAAAATGTGCAGAGGTGATGTGGAGAAGAGAATCTAAAGTTCAAAGAAAGTGGATTGAACTTGATAAGACCTTCATCATGCAGTATATTAATAATGGTTGACAATGATGATGATGATGATGTGAATATCCATTTATTAATTAATAATTTAATAAATATCTGCATTGGTTATTTATTAGACATCAGAAAAAAATGACTCAATTAGATATTGGAAAGCATATATATATATATATATTGCTCTGGGAATCAGTATGTCATAATGATATACTTACATAAGATCAAAACTAAAGTGTAGGTAGATTTATTTTTTATTTTACTTTTACTGACAGTTAGTTTATATATAGATCAATCGGAGTTTTCAGTTCTGCCATAATATTTCCTTTATATTTGAGATATTAAAAATTATTTACAATAAATGTTAAATTATTTGTATAAAATGAATGTTAAAAATATAGAGATAGAAAATGAAATAAAATTACTTGTTTAACCGGTTTCAGTTGACAGCTCTTTTTACAATTACTTGATAATTTTCTTATAATCAATTATTTTAATGAAATAAATCTAACTACTTACTATCGATGCTATTAGTTACAACACTTTTTATGATATTTATTTAAAAAATAGCATAAAAATTTGACATTTGAAAAAGTTGAAAAATAAATACAGCCATCTGTTGATTACAAGAGGTGTGTAAAACAGAAAAGGGGAAGTATAAATATTTAAGCTAAATAGGCTAAATTCAAAAAACTTGATATTTGATAAATGTAGCAATAATTATGAAAATATTAAGAGAGACACCTGTACAATTTAAAACATAATATGAAAATGTATTTTTAAATTGATAGCAATATTACATACTGGATTAGTAGGTAATCAAACATCTAAGACTGAATTGAAATCAGGGAGAATTATAAAATCATCTAAAATCAAAATAGATAACAACTGAATTGTACAAATATTTGTAATCAGGTTTTCATTTTATCACGTTATTTTCGAAATGTAAATAAATGTCCTATTTTGTCATGTTATTGTAAAATTATAAACAAATTAACGCTTTCTGTTTGTTCTTAAGACTTGTACTTTTAGGTAAGCCAGATGTTATTCAAAATTATTTAATAAATATATAATATAGACACCATATAAATGATTCTACATAATTAACAACTAAAAGGAGGAAAACAGTTATTATTTTGCAATTATAACTTAGGAAGAAGAGATAATGGGTAAAAATGGAAAATAGTTCCAAACATGCAAATTTTCCTCAATGTATTTTCACAAAAAAGTGATATAATAAAATAAATATATCGTCATAACAATAAACAAGTTGTTTGTAATTTTGTTTTATATATGAAATATTTTTATTATTATTTGGTTTTATAATCTAGCTGAATTGAATGAATGCTATAAGGCAATAGAAAAAATTTACATTCCATTAAAATTTAAGTTTTTCTTTAAATGTTTACATTTAAGTAGATGTAATAGGTTAACCATCATATAATCAATGTATTTTAAAGATTGATAGAATCTTGCTATATTAAATCGTATTATTTTTTATTAATATGAGTGAAAATAACAAGTTTCTAATATTTCTAATTATATGTTGAACTAGGTCTATCATGAAATCTTTAAGCTTTTTTAGATACTTTTAACTTATACTAGTAACCACATGTTGGTATATAACACACCATTTCAAGTGATCTCATCATTTCTCTTATTCATAATTGTCTGATTTGACCAATAATATGACCAACATTGGAAGTGAACTGGGGGCATTTAAATGTAAGAATACTCAATTACAGTTGAAGCTTTAACTTACTAGGCTATTCTATCAAAGACAACAGTCAATAATTTTTTTATACTTTTATCTATGTGTACTTCCTAATTTCTTCAATTTGTTTTAAAGGCAAAGTTCATAAATCATAGAAACATTCTGAAATATGATCTTAGGTTGACTTATAGAATTATTTGCCAGTGTCACATGATCAGTCCTCTAAACTTTTTCCTTTTTACCTTTTTTTGTCTGTTCAATATTCTTGTCTTTTTTCAACAGTTCTGATATTAATTGATATATGTAAAAACTGATACATTTACGAATAAATTGTCATTTCACCAAACATTTATAACTTAGATTTTTAATGAAAGTTTTATTTGTTTCTCATCTATATTATCACAATAAGCTATTATTGACTAAATGCAAGATAAAGATCATTTCATGTTTAATCTATCTTTTCTGATCACTAGCTAGTCTTCTTCTTTCATTGCTATATTCATCTTTAATTCATATACTTGTCTCTCATGTGATATTTTTCTCAGTCTTTTACAATCTCTTGCAATTCAGTTTAAGATTTCAATTGTCTATCTATTATCATTTCTTCTAGCAATATATCCATCCTGATTCACTTTAGTCTTTAATTCTTTCAATGATATCAGTAACATCTGTTTGTTCTCTCACCCATGCATATTATTTTTGATCTCTTCTTGTTATTGATAACATGCGTCTCTTCATTCAAGGCCAATTGGTGTGAAGTCTTTGTATTACTAAGTGTCCAAGTCTCAAATCTATAAATAAGAACTGATAACACACATTTATTAAAAATCTTTCTTTTCAAATACATAGACATATTTTCCTTTAATAATAAGTTATTTCTACCAAAAACTGTCCAATGAAGATTAATTTTATGCTTAATTTCATCCATTATGTTTCCATCTGTAGAAATATTCTGACCAAGATATTTATAGTTGTTAACTTTTTTTAACTCATCTCTATCAATCTTTATTTTTTTGTTATGAGAAAATTCATTGAACATTGCTTTAATCTTTTTAACATTTACCTTTAATTCAACTTTCACTTTCTTACTTTATTTCTTATAATATTTACTGATGGTATAAAGCATTATTTTCCAAAACAACTGCACTATTTTTAAAATCTAGATGATTAGTTTATTTCCTTGGTTTCCCATTTTAATCCACAAAAAACTTCTTGCAAACCTTCTGTAAATTTTTTTTTTGAGATATGTCATACACTTTTTTCAATGTTAATCTTTTCAATATCATTATGTAATCTAGTTATTTTTATTTCATTATTATAAATATTCTTCAGATTGACAATATCTTGAGTCCATACTTAACAATTTAATACTTTATTTATTGAAGAAATGATTATAGAATCAAATGTATTTTCATAATCTACAAATCCAAAGTATAATGGCCTCTCATATTTAATAGTCATTTTTATAGATTCTCTCAGTACTTGGATATAATCAATTGTATTAAAACCACTATTAAATACAGCTTGTTCTTTTAGTTGCTTAAAATCCAGTGATTACTGAAAAAGAGTTCTAATCACCATTTTTAAATATTTTTCCAATCATTGTTATATTTTTATCATTTAAGCGTTTGATATATAACTTTGGCGATTTCTTTAACAAAATGTTGCTTTACTCTCTTGAGACTTTTATTATGTTCTATAGCTTTCCTTACTAGTTCATAATTGTACTTTCTTATATCATTGTCAATTTTTTTCACACCATTTTACAAAATTCAAGTTATTCAATCCTTCTTAATTATTCACTTTTATATAACATCACATGATCACTATCTCTTATACTAGCACATAATTGTTATTAAACAAGGCAAAACTCTCCCTGTGCAAAACAGAGTAATCAATGGATGCCAGAAGGCTTGTGCACTAGATAAAGATTTTATGCACAAGCCTTCTTGCATCTATTGATTACTCTGGTTGGCATAGGGTGGCACTACTGTATGGAGAGTTTTGTCACTTTTATATATTTTCATATTTGTCCTTTTCATCATAAACTATCTTGTCTCATAAAAATTTTACTGGTCAATTGGTATTTTCTTGAACCAGCTATCCTTGTTGCAGTTTAAAACTGCATCAATTATTTTTCTATTGATTTTGTTCCAATCTGAATCATGTTCAAAATCTGTTAACATTTGAAAATGATATGCAAGTTCTAATTGAAATTTCACTGAAATGTTTCTGAATATTAGGAATAACAATTGCAAATTTAGTTTTTTTAAATAATATTGTCTCTCTAGTTTTGCATTAACATTAATTAAAGATCAATTCCTGTGTTGAATTTATTAAGAAAACTACAATTTTGAAATACATATTTTCTGTTAGTTGAAATATAATCCAATTCTGCTGTCTTTCATTTGAAGGCTTCTATGTCCATTTCTGTTTAACATTTTTCTCAAAAAAAATTCAAATATAAATTTTGTATTTTTCTGCAGCCTCCACAAGTCTATGGCTGCTTTCATTTCTATCATCATAACCAAATTTATTTATCTATACAATTTTCATCTATCAATTCTTTACCAATTATATCATTGGAGTCTCCCATGACAATTTTAAAATGTTATTTTGTCTGTTCAAAAGCCTTTTTTATAAATCCATATAAAGATCCTTTACTTTTTCATTATAATGAGACCCTGTTGTGGCATAAATCTGAATTATCTGCATTTAATATCTACTATTAGCTGAATTATTAATGTTGTCACTCCCACTGAGACACTGTCCACAATATTGCTTTTCTGCTTTTATATTTATAATAGGTCATAATGCATTGTATATCCAAAGTGTTTGCCTTTGTAATACAATGTATTATCACTCTTTAAATAAATTGTCTCTTCACTTTTTCTTCTAATTTCACAATGTCCACTAATGACCCATCAAATATGAGATAGATTTTTTCCATTTCTTGCAATATTCCTTCACTTAAAAGTAATCTGCAATTGTAAGTACTTAAATAATTTTCATCATCAATTGACAGTCTGGATCCAATACTCTTATCACTATCAACCTTTGCCTGCCAATCACTGCCCTGCTTGTGAACCTTACAGTTTGGAAATAAGGGTCATTATTTATTTTTATATGTGCCTTCAAAAAAAAAAAAAACCCTCAATTGATTTCAGTTAAAAGTCACCAGGAAATAGTGCAGAAAAATCATGTGGTTTTGGAGCTTAAATTCAGAGATAAAATCCAATAAACTCATCAGCATCCCATCTATGAATGTATGCTATATAAATAAATACATGGTAATAACAGGTGCAATGAAAATAACATATGGAGTGGATATTAGCAATTTGCCCTTCTCAGTTTCTTTAAGTTTTCAAAAGGAATCAAAAGGTCTCTTTTCAGTTAACAATAATTTACTTTCTGTAGCTCTAATTCACACACATACACACACACAAATATATATATAATATAAATAAAATGTCCATTAATTAAAACAAAATAGATTAACCGAAAATCTTTCTGCTGATTTAAGGATTGTTTATAATAGTTTATTACCGTTAAATTTATTTTTTTTATTATAATATATATATATGCATAAAACAATTTGGTTATATATATCAAATAGTTTTGTTAGTTAATACGTAAACACTGTTATAAAACATCAAAGCAAATTTCTGTTTGTTTTGCTTTTCTAATCATTTCTGGTAATTTTTCTCCATACAAGCAGAAAACAGTTGTGGAGAGAACTTTAGTTATTCTATGAAAAAACAATTAAGTAGCAAACTAAAAAATTTAGATTATAGCTCAACCTTTCAGTTCTTGTCCTAGATTTTTAGGGACATTTTTCAAAAAAATAACAATTCAGTTTCATGGTAAATATCTTCCTGAAGAGCTAAGTCATCCCAAAATTGCCTCAAAGAAGGTCCTCAAAATTGATGAATTGTGCGTTAGTACGTAGTTAAAGAGAAGTTTTTTTTTTTTTACGTGTCAAAGCATTGGCCGGAAAGCGAACCCGCGACAACTGCTTGTAAGGACGCTGTGCTGACCATTCCACCAACCCTTGACAATTAAAGAGAAGTTTGTGCTTTTATATCCATAGCTGGGATAAAACTCTATATCTCATACTTCTCTTTAGTTGCGTACTAGTGCCGCATAATTCATCAATTATTTTAATTAAAGTGAAGTATAATCATAAACTCTTATATTTTATTAGTAAAATTGCCAAAAATACTATAACTTTTATTAAACTTTATATCATGAATTATCTCTAATTTTTGCATCTTTCTACAATAAAACGCTTTATCGTACTATAAATTCATATTACATATACCTTTAACATACTACGGAGTAAATATTTATATACAATACATCATTGTAAAGCTTAAAAATATTTGTTATTGTAAAAATTTGTAATAAGTTCTAATTATTGATATAATTTTTTAAGTAGTCATTATGCTATTAAAAAAAATACAGCTACCAGACATATTTTTAAAATTATAATAAATGTCAGCGTAAGTAATTGTTACACTAATAAAAAACGATTATACATATATATTAATCAAAAACGATTTTGAGCATCGTAATTACAGTTCATACAAAGAATGCATTATTTTTAATCAACAATGACAGTGTTTTGAATTTAATATTTATTTTAAATGCAGCCTTTAAAAAATTTAACTATGTAGAATACATGCCTCAAAGACAGACAGGAAAAATAATAAATAATATAATAGCGACATGATAATTGCTTACTTAAATAAATAATGCATATTTTTTTTAGTTATTTTAAAAGAATAATTTTAAATAGCATATAATAATATTTAATTAAGTCATTTATTTAAAACAAATACAGACCCATTTCCAAACTGCAAAATTTTCAAATGTTGTTTATATTAATTTGTGTAACCAGGCATACAAATAGTATTACATTTGCAAAATCTACATTATTTCTGCTAATCGCTGAGCTAACTATAATTAGCTAAATCAATGGGTTGAATAATTGATAATATATACAAGTTTTAATTCAATTTTTAAAGTGCATTAGTTTGAATATTTAGAATGTAAAATTTGAAAAATAAATAAAATAATGGGACGTAAATTATAATTTTATAAAAGAAAGAATAATCAATTAATAACTTAGTTTTTTTTTTTTTTTATGTGTCAAAGCATCGGCCGGGAAACGAACCCGCGATAACTGCTAGTAAGGTGGTTCTGCTGACCGCTTCACTTATGGTTGGTAATCTATATATTGCGCTTGAAACGTACATATGTAAAGCCATATTACGAATTAATAATTGCTTAGCGCTTTCGGGAGCTTAGTGTTCCCATAAAAGCAAAAATACACATGTAATCAGTATAAAATAGAATAACAAAAGTAATTAAATGATTATTATTCCTTGATATAAGCAGATGAATCTGTTGTAATTACTATCATTACCTTTACTGCTACTGTTCTGGTATGTATCAAAATGCAAATTAAAGTCAATGCTTAGTTATCATCCAAGAAGAGATAAAAATTTGGAACATTAATTAAACAAAATAATTATAACAATATCATGTTCGTAAATTTCACTATATTTTCTGTCTCATTCGAATTGGAGTGCGCTTTACATTAGAGGTTTATTCCCAGTTTTTATTTGGACATATTTTTGTATTCTATTCTTATATGGTTTTTATTACTGTTGTTGTATATTGAGAGCATATAGATAAATATGGGCATTTTGTTTCCTCTTTAAGGTATTTTAAGAAACTGAGTAAGACAGTACTTAATGTCAACCCTGTATTCCTTATTGTTGCATTTCTTATGTGATTATGCATATTGTAAACAAATATGGATATGCCGCCTATAAATATGCAACTTCCAGATGGTGAATTTGCTTGCTTTTATCTCTAAGTTTATGATAAAAAAAGACGTTGGTCTTTTTTTTTACCAGTTGTCTAATAATTATTAATAAAACACTAGTCAAGATTTTTCTTGAAAGGAAGACAAAAGTGTAGATGAGCTTTTTAGATATTGGCTGTCATCAAAAATCAATTTAATTATAATCCTTTTTAAGTGTCTTTAATTTACCTGCGGAAACAGCAGATTATAGCTGAAAAATGTGCAAATAATATCCAGATAGTAGGCCTTAGGAGCCATTTGATGGCAAGAATTAACTACTTACAACATAATATCACTATCAAATAAAAATGAGATTACATTAATTAAACGGAAGGTGTTTAATATTTAAGTGAATATTATTGAATTTTGTTAAGTAAAAGGAAAGGTTAAATAGAAAATTGACTTTAAAAATCGGGCAATATGTAATTTATTACAAAGACCCAAATACTGAAAGCAAAACGTTGTTGGCGTTTATTAAAAATTAAAAAAAAAAAAAAAATAACACATCTGGCATTCTGCAAAATAATAGAAAAAATAATTACTAATGATATAAGATAATAAGTCTCTAAATTGGCAAAGAAACATATAGAAGCAAGGAAAATTTCGAAAGTATAAAACTATATATTGGGATGAGAAAAACATCGTTTCAGCAATAGAAAAAGATATTGTCATAGCGTAGAAGAGTTTTAAAAAGAATGAGTAATAAAAAACGAAAAATAAAGTAACATTTACATTGAAAGAAAAGAATAAACCACTAAATTTATGATGAAAAAAACAAGTTTCAGAAAGGTGTAAAATTATTTTAAAAAGTCTAAATAAACAGGAAAAGAAATGTGAGAGTTGTTGCGAAAACTTTATATCAAATATTCAAATTACAAATTATATAAGAAATTTCAACACAAAGTTTTATGCTCCCTTTAGCTATCTGCTCTATCTCATACAACCGTCTGTGTTCAAATCCCTTATATAATTTGGTCGAAAACTCCAAGTATATAAATTATATTTGTATCAAATCAAATTTCGAATGAAAAATGCAGTGATATTGATAATTTAGATAGAAGATATAAAAAGGTATCCGAAATCATCATTTATAAATAATACCTTTACAAAAATATTTAATCTACACTAAACCTAGAATTTATCCCAACCAAAAAACAACAACAACAACAACAACAAAAAAAACAACTGAATTTTAGCACAATAGATCACTTCCAAATATTTAGAAAATTGTGAATGAATCAATGAATATAAGTTTTTATTATGATTTGTATTTGTAGATCATGATAGTATACACATGTCTACATTGATTAAAGCTTTAGGTTTAATGATGTACTCATAGGCTGTTGTCACATTCTGGAGAATATTTATCAAATGCAGCAGAAGTGATTATATTATATGGTGACACTAAAATGAATAACATTGATATAAGTTGTACAACAGAATGATTCTATATCAACATAATTTTTACAACTGTTTTATAAGAACTATTTCGTAATTATATATAATAATATTATAATTCGATGTCTGTATTTTTTCAAAGCAATATACCAATTATGTAACAATAATAATATTTGATAATAATATTTAATATTGTAAATAATTATATACAATAACGTTAAAATATTGCAAATTGGAAAAAATAACAACATAAGAAAAATAAAAGAAGCTGTGCAAATATACAAATACAAACATGACTTAATTAACAAGCAGACAGCAAGCATTAAGATAAAATATATCTATCTGATTACTGTATTTATATATATATATAAAGAGCGTGCTAATAGCTCTAAACACACTTATTTATTTTATTTTTCTATGACAAATGCTACAAGAGAAAATACCTGAAGCCTTTATCTATGATGGTCTCCATCCCCAGACCGGTTTCAAGCTATGGCTCTCATCAGTGAGGAGCTAGGACATTAGGTTTAAAATATTAACTCAAGCCAAGCATTTATCTAATTCTTAAATATTAAGAAAAAGATCCAAATTTTCAGACACCTACATGTCTTCAAACTCAGCTCTTTAACCAAAGAAACTATATGAACCTGAACTAAATTCAGTGGCTTAGCAATTTAATATAGCCAAAGCCCTAATAGCAAAATTATAATATTAGTAAAAATCATATGTCACATGACCGACATAGCTTGTATTATCAATATGTTATAGATAAAGGCTTCAGGCATTTTCTCTTGTAGCATTTATCATAAAAAATAAAATAAATAAGTTTGTTTAGAGCTATTAGCACGCTCTTTATATATTACATATTGATAATACAAGCTATATGAGTCATGTGACATATGACTGATTTTTACTAATATTCTAAATTTTGATATTAGGGCTTTGGCTATATTAAATTGCTAAGCCAACTAATATATAGGCCACTGAAGTTAGTTCAGGCTCATATAGTTTCTTTGGTTAAACAGCTGAATTTGAACACATGTAGGTATCTGAAGATTTGGATCTATTTCTTAATATTTAAGAATTAGATAAATGCTTGGCTTGAGTTAATATTTTGAATATAATGTCCTAGCTCCTCACTTATGAGAATATATCTGTCCAATCTTTTTTAAGGAAAAAGACCAATGCAACTGGATAGAGACCCTTGATGATGTAAATGCCTAAGCCAGCTTGTTAATCATGTTGAGGGTAACGGGGATGGTAAATTGACTTAGGTGAGGAAGGAGGAACTTGGAATAGTATGAGGACCAGGGTGTATGCAGTCAGGGAAACTTTTGAGTTTTTTAAGAAGCATGGCCTGAGTGATGCCAGGTCCAGAGTTGACATCCCTGGTTGATGGCATAGTGAAAGAAGGAATGTCTGCTTTGAGAAGCATGTGTTTGTAATGATTTCTCAAAAGAATGAGCAATTTCTGACCTATGTAGGATTTTCCAACCATGATGGACACGGGGATGGTTTTCTTCTGGTGGGAACCAAGAGCCCACCCAATGTTACTTCTAGTCTAACACTATTCATTCCCCACATACCTCTGGGTATGTTTGACTGAGATGTACTCAGCCAAGGCCCTTTGAGCATCACAATATTAAAGTTTCAGTTGGATGATAGTGCTAAAGTCTAATGGCCCATTCTGCAATTTTGCCCATTGCAGCCAGAAACTTGAGTGGTCCTTGGGAATTTCAGATGTATTTATGGGTGACAGCTTGCAGGATTTCCACAAATGCCATCCATGCAGAGATGGATTCCATATATTTTTTTGGTTCAGAAAGCATTACATCTTTCCTTTGACATTGACTCTGGCCCTCCAACCAAGTTTGACCTCAAAAGAACAATACAATTCCTCAACAAACAAAACACACCAATATATATATACCTTCATAATTACTTATTGGCTAATGTTAATAGAGCATGTGTGGCATTAATTAATATTATTATTATTATTATATTTCACATTTTTTGTGATTTATTATCTATTTATTTAAAGAGTAATTTTATATGCCAGTATATTTAAAGAAGTTAATGTGAGTCTCCATCATTATTTTGCTAGTTAATTTTGCAAAAAGCATGGTAGAATTTTTTCTGTCTTGTTATTTATTGTCTTGCTAGTAATTATGTGCTCATAGAATAGTTTTAGAGATACTTTGTCTCTCTATATTTTAAGGCAATTCCTATTTAGTATTTTGTCCTTGATGTGCATTCTCATTATTTTTGATAACTAGTGACAATGTCATCAATCCTTTATTAGCACTCAAAAGTAAATGCATCTTATGAGTTATTCCAGCTTATTTTCATTTTGCATTACTTTACTACTATTGAAAATGCATGTGGTTCCTAGTTAGAGTATGTTTAATAAAGTATGTGTAAAATTTTACCATGTATATTTATCTGGCGTTTTAGTGATTTTATCAAGCTATTGAGGAATTTTGCCTTACTTCTGTAGCATTCTTGGCATGCTTCAATGTGAATAGTGTAAATTTGTAAGTCCTAGATTTGAGCTTTGCTAATTATCAGGATTAAGTATGATATATTGTTAATTTAAAATTTTTTAAAATTGCATTTTATGCATAAATAAACAATATACATCTATCTGTCTTATAATTTCTTCATTGCTGGATTGATAAGTTAAGTATTATTATTATTGAATATGTTAAATATTCATAAATGGGACATGATATGAAGGTTGTTATCATTCTATAAATGCATTGGTAAATGTGAATTTTGGTCTACATAAACAATAGATATTTACTTTAATATGCTGGATTAATTTTGTTTTGACAAAATGACATTGTAACACTTTTGGCTGTGTGGAGTCCAATATAGATTAATTGTATTTTTTTTTTTCTGTAAATAAATATTTGTTGTTATTATTCAAAAACTTTTTCATAGCTGTTTCTTTACATTATTCCACTTAATAAACAGAAATCATTTCATATATTATTTGTCTGAAGTTTCATAATAATGGTATATTATAAGTTGTGATATGTTGGATTAGTTCCATCATTTATGAGTGAATGTTGAATGTATAGAAAATTTTAAACTTTATTTAAACTTTCCAAGTACAAACAACTAACCTGTATTGTCTTTATGTATGTTATTACTAACAAGTTGTTTATATTACATCTCATTTCATATATTGATTTAAATCTAATGATTATAAAATACTATGAAATTATTATAAGTGTAATTAATAAAAGTGTACATGATATTTAAAATAATAAGAGGCATTTTGTTGAATTATATAATCATTAGTATTACATCTAAAAATATGTGTTTGCTTAATAAACTATTATAATTGGATTTTTTGGACTACTTTAATTAATTTGACTTGCTTATTTCAATCACTGTTTGTATTTACTCAAAAGTTATTTTCATATTTGAAGATCATATTATTTTATGATAACATTTAATTTTAAAAGAATGTAGTTTATATTTAAAAGGTATTTAAGTAGATTCATTTTACGATGTATAGAATGGCTACAAAATCCCTTACCAATTCTGAAATTTGCGAGTGTAATCCTAGATTATTCTTTACCATATTCTAAATTTAGAGATCATATTATATTCTATTTAAATTAATAATTTGTTATTGTCATAATTATGAAAAGACATTAGATTAGGAGAAGTGTAAGTCTTATTTAATTAAATTATTATTATTATTATTATTATTATTATTATTATTATTAAATTGTCAGAAGAATTTATGAAATCATATTACCCTGAGATCCCGTGCTTTAGTTTAATAGACCATATTATTAAATTCATTATTTTATTTTAATATTATGATTTTACATTAAAGATGTATCTTAAGTAGCATAGATTTTCAAAAACATTTTAAATTATAAGAATATTTTTATCTGATAAAACCAACGAAATGCTTAGAAACTGTTCAGAAGATTGTTTAAAAATGGTAGTTATACTCGATCTTTGTAGAATAAATAAATTTTAATGCAACTATAACGGCATATGTTCACAATGTTATGATTTTTTTTTGCTTAAGCTAGAGTAGGTTGAGATTAATTATTATAATGCTTCCCAGATATATACTTTGTATTGTGATAAATGTTATGAACCTGCTGATGATACCTTTGTTAAATGTTGGCTATTGAAAAATATTTTACCTTGTATTTTGTGTAGTGTCTCCATCTCTTCTTCCTTCTTTTGATTACAAAATGACTTGCCAAATGTGTTGTCATTGATCAGCAAAAAAGATTTAGATCGTAGCTCTCACTTTTTTCTATAGGTTACAATGTATATAATGATAATAACTTTATTTCAAACATTAACTTTTCAGAGTTAATAAAAATCTATTTCTACTAATAGTTTTGAATAAAATTATTAAACCACAGTTGTATTGATTTAAGTATTACAATTTTTGCCTAAATTAAAGCAATTAACCTAAGAAAATAAATGTAGAAATCATTTTAGGGTTTGAAAAAAGTGAAAATGATGGTGTTGAATAAAAGAATTTTCAAAAGAACATTTAATAATATGTTATTATTTTAAAACTTTTATTTACAATTCAAAGGTTCTTACTGATAAAAACCACAAGGAAGAAACTAATCCAGAGATATTGAATGTGTAAACATTTGATGAGGATTTTATGCACAGATCTTTTTGCATCCATTGAATACTAACACTTGCTCTGGATGACACTCTACTATAAAGCATTTTCTGCTGTTAATAACAACTTGAGTAAGCATATGAAATGCAGATCATATGATGTTTTATTGGTTTTATATGATTTCTGCCTATGGGATGATGATGGCTGTAGGATTTGATAAACAAAAGACACCAAAATAATTGTTGCTTGACTGGGTTCAGATCAATATAAGTGATTGGGTTTAGGTTGAAAACTTTAAGGTGTTTTCATCTCAAATTTTAGCTTTATAGTTAACTAAATAAGTAAAAGGTGGCTGTGGAAATATTGCATTAGATCTTTAGATCTAGATGCAGTGCTCTCACATCCAGAGCTCCTCACTGATGAAATCCACAAGTTAGAAACCTGTCTGGAGATATTGGATGAATAGGTTATTACATAGAGATTTTTAGCACCAATATCCCTGTATCCATTGGTTACTAATGCTTATACTGAATGACATTACTGTACAAACAGTTTTCTGTAGATAATAACAGCTTGTGAAAGAATATGTAATGGTAATGATTACAATTAACACTGGTAATAATTTCATTTGTAAGGTAAAAATAATTAAAATTATTATACAAATTAGTTTTATATTAAAACAGGAATTATGTGCATCCATATTACATATATAGATTATATAGAATAAGATTTAGTATCTTATTAATAATTGAAATGTTAATTTTATATTGAAACAAGTATGTGTCTATATATGTATTACATATACAATTAACATTTGTTTCTATATTTTAAAATAAAAATACTTATCATTTTATTAATGATTGAAATATTTTATATTATTAGACTTATACATGTGTGCATGCTAATGTTTCTTTAATGTTAATGTATAGTTTGTCATTGTACAGATATAATTGATATTTGTAAATCAAAATCAAGATGATGCATTTGTAATAATGAGGACATATTATACCTTTAGTTTCATTTTTTTATTATTTGTAAATCAGTAAATTTATTGAACATTAATCTGAGTAATTACAGTAGAATTATTAATATTAGCATACTTTAAATATTGTTTTTTTTTTCTTATTCACAGTCACTAGGATTCTTGTGATGTGAAAACTAGTTTAAACTTAATGATATTTGCAATAAATGGAGAGAGGTATATGTGAGAAGTCATTTAGATGTTTCTATGTACAATTATTTGATTCGTACTAAATTTATAAAAGTCATCTTTAAATTTCACCCTTTATATTTTATATATTTTACGAAAATTACTAGTTCATTGAGAGCCAATGCACTGATGGAATATGATGGTTTAAAGCATTAAATATTTCTCAGCACTGATGTAATGATATCATCAGTGTATGATGTGTTTATTATTGTTGTTATTTTGGAACTTAAATATATATATATCTTCTGGCATTCATTGATTACTCTGGCTTCCACTGAGTGGCAATACTGTAAGGAGAGTTTTAACTGTTTAATAACAATTATGAGATAGCATAAGTTATGGCGATCATGTGATAATTATGTTAAGTCAAATGATTCTAAAAATAACATTTTTCTATTTTGACTGTTTGGAAATTTTATACAAAACAATAAATTAGTATTATATAATTTTCTCCAAATAATTATTATTAAGAAATAAAATTATTATATTCTCAGAACAATACATTTATTTAAATATATTTTTTTTGATTATTTTCAGAATATTAATTTTATACAACATTCCTTTGTATGAACAGGTATTTTTATAGAAAAAAAAAAAACTTTACAATAAATAATATTTTAAATGTTTAAATTTTCTAGAGAAAGAAGCTGAAATGTAATCATATTTTTAAGTTAAAATTTTAACTTTAAAGGGAAATAAATTACACACACTCACACATTAAAATATTTAAAATGTGACTTAATAATAACTACTTTAAAGTTATAAGTTCATTATTAAGATTTATATAAAATTAGAATATTATTAAATGAGCATTTAGAACTATCTTTTTAAAATGATTGTAATAAATTAATTATTAAATAAACCACTAAAGCATTATTAAAGTTTAAAGTTTTTTAAGTGTTTATTTTATATTGACGTAATTTATTAAAAATGTGTAATGATGACATTAAGAATATAATGACATTTCTAATAAATAAGCTATACATTAAAATACTAACTTCATGATTTAATAATATCTATAATTATCAAATATGTTTGATGCTGATTTACATTATTTAAATGTATTTTTTTAAGATGTGATATGTTGGTCTATTTCCATCATTTATGAATAAGTGTTGAATGTATAGAACATTTTAAACTTTATTTAAACTTTCCAAATACAAACAACTTGTTCGTAATAACACACAAACAGACAGCACAGGTTAGTAATTACACAATGTTTCGAGTAGTATTATTCTCCCCTCTTCTTCATGTGTTGCTGAGCTCTATGCACAGTGACAATATTCACTTAGAAGTTGAACTCCCACCTTTAGATTCTTGAATATTGAATTTACAGCAAAAGTTCTACCAACTGAACTATTCTGTCAAAGGCAACATATCATAGAAATTTGATATATTTATATATGAGGGTTGTTTCAAATTCTCCTGAGTCCTTCATTTTTTTAACAAGGCTAACTACTTTATTATTATTATTATTATTATTATTATTATTATTATTATTATTATTATTATTATTATTATTATTATTATTATTATTATTATTATTATTATTATTATTATTATTATTATTATTATTATTATTATTATTATTATTATTATTATTATTATTATTATTATTATTATTATTATTATTATTATTATTATTATTATTATTATTACGTTTTTCTAAGAACAAGATTAATTAGAGGCTTTAATACATTGTGTATTGCCACACTGTGTTGACTTATAGAATTATTTGTCATTATTATATGAGCAGCTTCCTTGAATTTTCTTTTATGCATTTTTACTCTTTATCCAATATCTTTGTATTTTCCCCAATTAAACATATGGCCATTAGTATAAATATGATCTGCTACTGTAGTAGACATATCTGTTTTTTTCTCTTTTATCCATTAGTTTGTGCTCTTTCAATCACTGTTAAACAATGCTACACATCTCACCAATGGATTTTCTTTCACATTCATATGGTATTTCATAGATGCAGTTTTTATTCTTCAGCATTTCCAGTTTAGGTTTAGTAAGAAGTAAGCATGCCTAAAAGTGTGGTATGACTTTGGAAAGCAGATTTAATGTTATATTGACTGCATTCTAAATATTTTTTAGATTATTAAAAATTATCAACAGCAAAAACTAGATAACTATCTTTCATAGAACAAAACAAAAGACATCTAAATAGTAAATCATATTTATAAAACATCAAAATTAGCTTACATGCAAAGTATTTTAGGATATTTTTAGATAGATTCAATCCCTTCAAATGTCTATAAACTAACTGCATTGGAGGACGTCTCATATGCAAAAAAATACAGATATTATAGATAAAATAATACAATTTTGTCTAGATATATTTATGACTTTAGCCGCTTTGTAAACACTCTGTACAAATGTTGTCTAATTTTATAACTATTATTTACAAAAAATACTTTGATATAGAAGCATATAATTTTTAAAACAAATCTGTCCGGATAATAGAGATGGTAATAAATGTATGAAATAAAGATTCATGGATAAATTCTGATCTTAAAAAAATAAGACTGCATACAGTTAATGAAAGAAATTTTCATGATTACGAGGTTAGATGGTGATTGAATGACATTTGTTATTTTAGTAAAGTTTAATGATACATTTATAATTTATGATAATAATCTTAAGCAAACAATACTATCTAAAATCTGAAGAATAAATTCTAAATATGATTTTTCTACACTGTTTAAAATATGAACAAAGTACTACATTTACAATAATCATAAAATATTAAGGGACTATGTAATTTGCTTATGATGAATGTTGTTCATAAATGTAAATAGAGGGATTTAAACTCAGAATTTTTTAGTCTATTTACTTTCTACTCTATCTTAAGCAAACCATAACATGTGACCAGAGACATGAGAAAATGATACATGATGCCCAATATACATATTTCGTGCAGGACCAGTACTCATCAGTTGAGCCAGTTCATAATCTTCCACACACATATAGAACCAATGCTTAGTTTATATTAAGATAGTGATTCCTCAAATTTTAATAGTCAGGCTTAAATATTCTCACCTTTCATGCATCCATTTCATTAAAAACCAACAATAGAGTGATCAATGCCTTTGTTAGATTTGATAATAATAATAATAATAATAATAATAATAATAATAATAATAATAATAATAATAATAATAATAATAATAATAATAATAATAATAATAATAATAATAATAATAATAATAATAATAATAATAATAATAATAATAATAATAATAAAACACTACCTACAAGTAATTTTATAAGATACAGAACATTCTATATAAATATAGATCCCTTGTGTATGCTGTGTCACAGGGATGTGAAAACACAGGACCATTTCATGCATAATTGTTCAGGACTTGAAAAAGTAAGACAGATGATGGTTGGCGGATATAGTAAAAATGGAACCACAATAGATGAGATTCTACAATTATTCAAAAATAATGGAATACCCACCATAAGGGCAGCCACTTTCAGCCTACATGCATTCTGGTGTACCAGATGCACTTTTACACTGGGGAACAACACGAGAAGGCACCCTAACACCTATAAAAACAAACTGCAAAAAATAAAAAAAAAGACAGCATTATTGCATGACCTGATATCTTTGCAGCAATGTGGTCTCTTTTTAAAATTCAGGCCACTTTATAATAAAGGATATAATAGAAAAGGACAAAGGCAAACATGAAATTCAATGTTGCATGAACATGACAAAATTACTGAAACCATGATCATTGATTTATATTGCACATAAACTTGGACAATAAATATTTCATAAAGTGTGGAAAAATCTAAAACATTGTGAAAGCCACTGTCTAAGTTCTAAAAAGTCAATTTTTAAATGCAAAGAGACTTTAATCAAACATACAGACTGTAATGTAATAACTGTGTAAACCTATGTATAACACTATGTATAATCAACAACCAATGCAAACACTTGTTTTTGAATAAAGTTACCTTTAAAATATACTACTACTACTACTACTACTACTACTACTACTACTACTACTACTACTACTACTACTACTACTACTACTACTACTACTACTACTACTACTACTACTACTACTACTACTACTAACAATAATAATAATAATAATAATAATAATAATAATAATAATAATAATAATAATAATAATAATAATAATAATAATAATAATAATAATAATAATAATAATAATAATAATAATAATAATAATAATAATAATAATAATAATAATAATAATAATAATTATTCAAAACCTGTATTTTTATGCAGACACATACACAACCCTCTCTATAATTGTGATTGGACTATTTTTTCCGCCAGTTTTTAAATCAACTATTTTACATACTTCATTTTATTATATTAAAATAAATTTCTTTCTAACCTTTCTGTGAATACTTTTAAATAGATTTATGAAGGTAAAATTTTTAGACGATATAATGTCTTTGTTGTAAAAAGCCGAAGATTTCTGTACACAAAGAAAATCCGAAAGGAAGATCCATTAAGCGATCATTTAACACGCAGAACTATAGATACACTTAATAGAAGAGCTAACATAGTGCGTCCATTATTTCGCTTGAAATCAGTTCAGCGATATTAATATGAATTACAGAAAATATGTTTTAAAAGAAAATCAATACCAAGAGACACACACTTATCCATATATATATATATATATATATCTTACTTAATGAAGATGATGTTTAAAAATTGACACTAATACCTCTAAGAAATTTTAAGCATTAATATATACATGTATACTTTTTCACTTTTAATGTAGAAAAAATATTCCGCCTGCAATGAATTGTTTTTTGTTTTTTTTTGTATTTTTAATCAGTTTTATCTATTTAGCCATTTTCCTTTCTGATGAAAACCAGTCTGCTGGTTGAAATATTAAAGCAGTTTTATAGCGAAGTAATTCTGTGTTTTTATTATCTATCTATTAGATAGATAGATAGATAGATAGATAGATAGATAGATAGATAGATAGATAGATAGATAGATAGATAGATAGATAGATAGATAGATAGATAAATAGATAGATAGATAGATAGATAGATAGATAGATAGATAGATAGATAGATAGATAGATAGATAGATAGATAGATAGATAGATAGATAGATAGATAGATAGATAGATAGATAGATAGATAGATAGATAGATAGATAGATAGATAGATAGATAGATAGATAGATAGATAGATAGATAGATAGATAGATAGATAGATAGATAGATAGATAGATAGATAGATAGATAGATAGATAGATAGTTAGATAGATAGATAGATAGATAGATAGATAGATAGATAGATAGATAGATAGATAGATAGATAGATAGATAGATAGATAGATAGATAGATAGATAGATAGATAGATAGATAGATAGATAGATAGATAGATAGATAGATAGATAGACATCTAGGTTTATATATATATATATACTTCACAGAACATATTTGGTGGGCAGTAAAAGGTATGATTAAAATTATTAATAGAATTAGATTGTAACGGTGAAATAATGAGGTGTGATGAAAATCATCCCATCCCCCCCAAAAAAAAATCCCTGCTCTTATTGCATAGAAAATTAGTATAAGCAAAAAATCACATCTAGATTCAATATAAGTAATATCTAAATTATAAATTTAGAAGCATCACCAGCATTGATTATCAAAAATCAATAGTCATCCATTGTGACATAGATAATATAAAATGTAGATTAATTGGTGTCTAATCATTTCCAAACTTTAGTCATAAATTAATACCAATTACCAGTATTTCAACTGCATATAATTACTTAAATGATAAAAAATGTTGGGGTCATTGTATCACTGAGGATAACCATCAATGCTTTGAGACTTCTAGTACATTGAGCATTCTGACCATCAGTAAACTAATTATGATCTGAAAAGGAATTGAATTTTAAAACTGTTTGTTACTTTTGTACTATCCAAATAAATGTATAGACAACATCTGACTGTCTGCCAATGTACATTCACACATATACCTGAACTTGGTTTGATATCTCAAGAATCATAACAGACTGTTAACAGAATAAGTATATACACCTGGGTCTCATTTTACACAATAGATAGGTTCCTCAGAAAACACACGCAAATGAAATCACGCAAAAATAGATGTAACTTATATTGAAAAAGAGGGGATGTGGTCTGTGATTTTTTAAAATTTGCATAAAAGCAAAGCACCAATGTAAAATTACTTTAAAATTTGCGCAAAAAAAATAAGGCAATAAAATATGACTAATAAAAAAATTCAAATTTGAAAAAAATTGATACAAGACAAACTTTTTTTAACTATAATATTTAATTTTATTCAAAATAATATATTTTTATGCATAATTTACAGTACAGTAATTTACATTTTTATACATGTTTTAATTATTATAATTTTCTGGTGACAACGTAATTAGTAATTAATCTTTGAGACAATGATTTTATTAATTGCTTACAAAGCTCGCGATATCCAGACATACTATCATTTAGCTCTTGCTGGAATTTAAGAGCACGTTAATGATTAGTGTCATTAATAAGAAAATAATAATTGATTATATTCTTTTTAAAAAGCAAAAACAGAATGCGATTTAAAATGCAAAATTAACATGCACAATGTTTGAACAAATTTACATTATAAACTCGTAAAATTTAATGTATGTATACATAAAATGTGGAAATCATGATTTTAATTTCATTATTGCATAAAATCTTACTATTATAAAGCACTGAAAATATTGAAATTATTAAGATGAAAGTCGAATTCCAATAAAGTGCTATTACTTTTAATATAACGTAAGTGCACAAAATTTATTATTTAAAGTAATAGCCCATTATCGGAATTCGACTTCTGGTGAAACACGAATCACGTAACTTCAAAATTGTGTTAAATAAGTCTGTGTAAAAAGAGACCCAGGTGTATATTTAATTTATTCTATTATCAAATAATTTCACTGAAATAAACTGGAAATCCTTTAAAGCACCATTCCATGATGAAAGCCATTATATACACTTCATAATTCTTAGCTTATAAAATAAACATAAAAAAATAATCCAGAAACTATTTTAAACAGTTATTAAGTGAAGTTAATTAACAAGTACAAGAATAGTAAAAAAAAAAATTATATGATAATGTGAACAAAACCATAGTTTTGCATAAATTTTTACCAGATATATAATTTTGTATATCATATATTAGTCTCTTTTAAATTCTTTTAAATACCTTACATGATCCCTTAATTTAAAAAAAACCACTGATATCAATATTTCTTTTAGTCATAAGACTATCTTATAAATTATCAAACTAAGTCTTGACCAGTTGATTTATTTTTGTAAGAAACTTTATCTCTTTTTTTCTCAAAATCACAATTTTATTTATAGACTGATTTAGAAAATAATTATTCTTAAGACATTAATCCCAATCCTTTACCTCTTGTTTTTATTAATCGATATACCACACCTATGTGAAATTGATCATGTAATATCATTATCTGTCAAAATCAATATTTAGTTAGAATTTGTTGAGTTATTTTAAAAATTAGAAAGCAATTTAATAATTTTAAAATAGAATTTGATAGATTTATCAGAGATAAATATTTATTCATTCCCATTTTAAATGCAAATTTCAATTAATTTTCTGAAGTCAGTATCCTCTGCTAATTGTTTAATATTGAAAACATCATTTGTTATTATTATGAACTCAAATTTCCAATACTTGAAATGTTCAAATATAGTTTTTCACAATTTTTTTAAATTTATAATTGCATATTTCTATGAAATCAAGTCCAATTTATTGAATATAAAAACGATTTACTACTGTCATGAAAACATAAAAGCTTATGACATCTCACCAAGGAGAATAATTTAATCTATTGCAGTGAAAGAAGGTTAATGGATATATGTTTGTGTGTATAGAAGCATAAGTAGAAAAATAAAACTATATACTTTTTTGCAAGAAGGTCTATTGGAAAATATTATCTTTTTAGCCAGAATTAAAACAGGCAAAACTCACTATATGTATTGCTACACACAGCAAGCAAGAGTAATCAATGGATGCCAGAAGGCTTGCACATAAAATCCCCATCTTTGAGAGTACTGCATGTAGATCATAGGATCTAATGCAACCCTCCAGCAGCCACCTTTTACCTCCACTTAACTACAAAACTATGAGTCTTAAACTGAAAACACCTTAAGGTGTTTTCAATGCAAGACCATTAGCTTATATAGTCATAAGGCTGCTCACTGATGAAGGCCACAAGCCAGAAACTTGTCTGGAGATATTTGATGAGTAGGTACTAGATCGGGGATTTTATGAACAAGCCTTCTGACATTCATTGATTACTGTAGACTGCTGTGTGTGGCAATACATATAGTGAGTTTTGCCTGTTTTAACAACAGTTATACACAAGCATAATAAGTGGTGGTCATGTGATGTTAATTTAGCCAGAATTGAAAGCAACTTCATGCTTTAATAGTTTATACACAATAAGGTTATTTTATATTGCATTTTTTAATTGAAAAAAGTAAAAGTCATTTTTATCTTTTATTAATTATTCAAACATTATTTTTAATGTTATTTTAAAGATGTCATTATTTTTGTGATCAAAAAAGGGGTTTATTAAAAAAAGATCAAAGTCATTAATGTGCATATCCAGCATTTTTTATTAGATTGAAAATTAATTTACAGTTTTATTTTTTCACTTGTTTATTTATTTATTTCTTTTTAATTATATAATGTTTGTTTTGCAGCATTTTTAATGCAATAGACATGTCTCAGACATTACTGAAATAAATATTTAAATGATATCAAATTAAATTTATCTTATGTTAAACATCTTTTTATATTTGTCACTAATAAAATATTGTTTTTTGCTCTATTGGGAAAAAAGTTATAAACAAACTTATTTTAATTTTTTATTTTACTTAAAAATAAAATTGAAAAAAAAACACTACATTTTCTTAGTGGTGAACAAAAGTACTGCAGAAGAGAATATGAACAGTATATTCACAAATGAAATTGCTGAAAGATGAAAATTAAAGATAACCAGGAATCTCTGTGCAGTATTTTTAATTGTTATCAACTTGTAAATACCTGAATCTCATTGTTTAGTATCAAAACATTTAATTATTCATTCTGCAGCTCACAGTACCGCTATGAATATGAGGCAAAAGACCTCGAAAGCGCTTAGCGTGTAATAATTTCTGTGTATCTTTATAGCTTCTCATTCAAGTGTGGCATATGCTTTGTTAATTTTGTATATTAAATAATTAAGAGAAAATTTTTTTAAAATACTAATTTTAAATTTAACTTAAAGCCATACAAGTTTAACAATGTGGAATTTATTAACAATAATATTACATGATGTTGCTCCTAATCATTTTTTCATTGTAAAAAAAAATTCTCTTTTGTACTTCAGTTTTTCAAAATTTGAATTAATAACTCTGAAACACCCTGTCCAAAATTGTGCATGGGAAAATAATTATTCTGCTAAGTAGTGATCTGAATCTAAAACATATATGCAATTAGCTATGGCACAACAGTTGTGTTATTTTAATATTTAAATTAACTTTTTGAACTATCACATTTGTCTGTTACAATCTGCATTATCTATACAAAAATCATCTTCATAAACTTAAATTGAGCACTAATTTTAAAATGGTGTGCATGGCTAAAATTTGGTGGCTAGTCATATTGTTAAGAGAGAAATATTCAAATTATTTTCAAGTAGTTTATATAATGCTGATTTAGAAGCAGTAACAATTCATAAAAGCCAAAGGGTTCTATTTTTTTTTTATTTTCATATAGAATTTCAGAGCATAAGCCTAACATTAACATTCCATATTGTGGACCTTGAATTGATGGGTAAATTTATTAAAATGGAATATAAATAATCCAACAATAATTATTCTAAAGAATGTTTAAATCTGATTAAAATTTATTTTTATATTTAGCATCAATAAAAAGAACTTTAAGACTAAAAGAATAGAAGATATAATTTTAATATTTTTATAGTCTATTGGCATTTAAATATTGATTTAAACTCAGCTCATTGATAGTTTCAATTTTACATTATTATGCTCTGATTATTTATACCTACATTTATTAAACATATGTTTTATTTAACATTTGGGGGTTGTTAAAACTAAAGTTCTGTCTCATACTTCGGAATAATGAAATAGTGATTATAGATCAGTTATGTTGCACAAACATCAAACTAGTATAGAGATTTTACTTTTTGATTTATAACAACACCAATAAAATAATGCACAAATACCATTACAACTAAATAAATAGATGGTATCATTCTATTCTTTTCATAATTTATCGCTTGATAATTGGTTTAGATATTACTCATTGAAAGAGACAATTATTTCTATTTCAATTTCATTTAGTAATATATAGTTGTGTATAAACTCTAGGTGAAGATGTTCTAAACATAATGTTATAAGATCTGTAGCATTGGTATGTATTGAAAGTCTTCCACTATTTACAATCAGGTATTATTTAATATCACACACTTTTTCTTAGATTCCTTTTAAATAGAAAACTTGATACATATAATTTACCGTCACATATAAACAACACCCACACATAATACATGTATAATATTCGAAATTGATTCATAAACCAGTACAATAAAAATATTTTAAAATACTCTCTAACTCAGCATTACAAAAAAAGAACAACTGTCTACATTTTTGTTAGGTATTGTTTTATGCTGGGTTAGAGATTATTTTAAAATATTTATTAAATATTGGGGTGATTTGTAATCTAGAATTATATATATATATATATATATATTAAAAAACTGAACATATATATATAATTTAATAATTATTAATTGATGTAATTGTTGAAATATTTTTAAATACATAAAAATTTTTAATATTTTTATTTTAGAAAAAGCACAGTTAGATATTAATAGATGGTGAACAATGAAAATTATATACTGTAAATGTCTTCATTGTATTAACATCTGACTCATTTTTATAAAATAATAATAGAGTTAAACAGTTTTTTATATTAAATGCTTTTATTGCCTCTGCATTAAAAATTAAAAAAATAAGTTTCTTCAACCACAATTGGAGTTTTCAGAATTAACTTGAAATAAAAGTGTAGGAGGGGTACATGAATTAATTAAGTCAATCCCTTGTTATAAAAACTAGGGATTAATTTAAATAATTTCTGGGATCCTCATTCTTTTATTTCAAGTTAAATCGAAGAATCTCAATTGTGGATTAAGACTTTTTTTTTTTTACTTTTTAGTCCATAATAAAAAAAATTATTTGTATTATTTTTAAGTTTTTAGCATTGGCACAGTAAATGAAAATGTAAAACTATATTGTACTTTAAATTGACTGGACACTTATATAATATATATATATATATATATATATATATACACACACATATATATATATATATATATATATATATATATATATATGTGTGTGTGTGTGTGTGTGTGTGTGTGTGTGTGTGTTTGTGTGTGTGTGTGGCTGGGTGTTCTTAACAATATATGTGTATATATGTGATTAAAAATATGAAATATCCATTTAAGAATATATATATTTACTTTGATTAGAAATTTTTTTCTTTTTAAAAAAAATGCTTCCCAAATCTGTATTTTAAATGAACTTCACTTAATGTATATAATTTTACTTTAAATGAATTAAAAGAAAAAAAAATGTCTGTACAATCCACTTGTGAGTTAACAAATAAACAAATGAATAAACTGATTTTTAAACTTCAATAAAAGCATGTATAAATAACAGAAATTTCCACAGATTTAAACATATTATAACAGAAATGTCTGACTGCTCCATATATAATGGAACATTGATGCACATCAAAATATTTATATTATAAATTCATTCATATACATTCAAATGACAAGGTTTAAATTCAAATATATATATATATATGTGTGTGTGTGTGTGTGTGTGTGATAAAACGAAGATTTGCATGGGTTAAATATATAAAAAACATATTTTGCAGGTTCATCCATGTTAAAAACTTAATATTAATATACTGATGTTTCGACTTGGTCACACAAGTCATCCACAGAGTTATAAAAGGTAGAAAGATGGTTGTAGAGGTGCTACACACACTGATTTGAAAAAAACTTTAAAGTTCCACCAATAGCAAAAATGTTAAATTTAGGAATGTTTTTTAAAAAAATCTTTCCAAATAGGAGGAAGTTTGCATGTATCATCTCACTTACTGATACAATCTGGCCTTTTAAATTTCTCAATGGCTTCTCTAATTTTGCACTGTAGAGATTATCACATTTGGATATGATCCTGGTACTAGAAAAATAAATTTTATGATCTGAATCTATAGTATGGAGTGAGAGTGCTGATGATGATGAATGTTGTTTAACTGTATTAACATGCTCATCTCTCCTAACACTTATGCAAAGATTACTCATATCCATGTAAGAAGCTTTACAATTTGTACATGAGATTTGATAGACACCATGAGATTCAAGAGGGATTGAATAATAACCAAACCTAAGAATTCAATCCCTCTTGAATCTCATGGTGTCTATCAAATCTTGTGTAAAAAAAATGTAAAGCTTCTTACATAGGTATGAGTAATCATCACATCAGTGTTAGGAGAGATGAGCATGCTAATGCAGTTAAACAACACTCATCATCATCAGCACTCTCACTCCATACTATAGATTCAGGTCATAAAATTGATTTTTCTAGTACCAGGATCATATCCAGATGTGATAATCTCTACCAGTGCAAAAGTAGAGAAGCCATTGAGATACTTAAAAGGCCAGATTGTATCAATAAGTGAGATGATACATGCAAACTTCCTCCTATTTGGAAAGATTTAAAAAAAAAAAAAAACATTTCTAAATTTATCATTTTTGCTATTGGTGGAACTTTAACATTTTTTTTAAATAAGTGATTGTCATGCCTCTACATCCATCTTTCTACCTTTTATAACTCTGTGGATGACTTGTGTGACCAAGTCAAAACGTTAGTATATTAATATTAAAAGTTTTTAACATGGATGAACCCAAAAAAAATGTTTATATATATATTATTAATATTATATATATAAAAAATGTTTATATATATATTATTAATATTACACAAACATTTGTCATAATAATGATGACTTATAACCTAGCATTGCAGGTTAAACCAAGTACAATTATTTCAAAAATATTTTATTTTTCTACTTTTAAATAAAAAAAACAACTTTCAGACACCAAATCTCAATAAAAATTGTACTTTTGAAAATCTTATTAACACCCAATCATAATCATTTATATATTATTACCATTATTTACTATGTCCTCCAGTAGATTGCATGATTTCTCAAGATTCAGGAATATATGCAGCATATGTTTGGAATAAGTGAAATAAGCAAATATAAACTAAATTGATTAATAATCAAAATAAATTAATAATTTATTAAGCACATGTTGCTTATATATTTGCAATTCTTACAAAATATAATAAATATAATATGCAATATTAAGGATAATAAAAACAACAAATATTATAATTATTTTAGACTTAAAACTTTATGATAACTATATATACATGATCTTATCAAGGATAATTTTTAAAATGTTTAACACCATGATTTTCTGTAGATTTAATTATTTTACTACATTTATGAGATGCATGTTGGGAGTAACAAGAAGATATTGAAAATGCAATATATGGGTAAGAATACAAACAGGTGTTACGGACCTCATTGAAAAAATTAAAAGACAGAAATGTAGTTGGGCCGGACTCTTTAACTGGATTCTAAGAGATTGTAAAAAACCCAGAAAGAGATCACATGTAATATGGATGGATGAAATAAGAAAGTGTTCAGGGGTGATGTGGAGAAAAGAAGCTAAAGATTGGAGATTGATTGAACATGGAGAGACCTTTATCAAGCAGTAGATTGATAATGGTTGATCATGATGATTTATAAATGTTTTTAGTAGTATATCCCTGACATTAGTTATCCTCTTTGATCATTGTGGCATTAGTATGAACAGGAGTTTTTGGTAGCTTTCACAGAAAAAGTCTATTTCTTTCCTTACAGCATAATTTTCTTCACCAAAGTAGACAATGGCTTGGTTTTAGCCAACTTATTCCTTAGTCTCTGGATTTGATTGCACCATTCCAGGCTTTATGACAACTGTGGTTGTTAGTTTTCTAGCCACACATAGCAGATAGTCTTTCACTGATTAATATTATATTGTCTATTATGAATGTTATTATTGAAAAATGTGTTTAAACATCAACAAGCCACAGTGATTCAAAGTACAGAGAAAAACAATTACAACCATTTGATTATTTTCTCTTCATGAAATTCCTGCAACATTGCTTCTTTAGTTAAGTGTTAGAATAGATTGTAGTGCCCTAGTTACTCTTGTTTCTGATCTATTTATACTCCATTTATTTATCACACTTATCACTATATTCAATGGATATTTTTCAATTAACAGCTGTAACATTTTTATCTGAAAACGACTTACTAATTACAAATAACATTTTGTAGAAAGAAATAATTTGAAATATATTTTAGATTATATCTTAATATATATATATATATATATATATATATATATATATATATATATATATATATATATATATATATATATATATATATATATATATATATATTGTATTTATTTACATTACAAATAGGAAAAAAGAAAATATTGTTACTGACTTTTAAAAATTACTCAATAACAATTTTAATTTTAGTAATCAGCAATTGGTAATAATAAATTCAAATTTAGCATTAAAGTTTCTATAAAAAAGAAAATTATTACTCTAAGACCCCCTCCAATGTTCAAATGTGAAAAAGGCATTTAATACTTTGAATATACATAAACTGTGCAAATTTAATTCATTTGTGTAGTAGTAAAAACAATTTATCCTTCCTCCTTTACATAATAGTAGATATATTTTTTTGTTTTCACTTTTAAAAATATATTTTCTTAAGAATGTTATTAATATATATATATATAGTTAATTCTGACTCTTTTGTCATTTACGTAAACAAATTTTACACTTGTTTCAGTGGTTTTGGTAAAATGCAATCTATTGATCATAAATAACAAGTGATAGCAAGTTATGTGAATAACTTGTTTTTGTTTTTCATAAATGTACCTTTAAAGTTTTCTTACAATGATATATATTGCAGAGACGTTGACTATGTGGTGAAACTGAACTGAGATCAGACCCATATAGATATCTGGCTTGTTAGGCTGAGTTTGAAGACTTTACCGGTCTGAAAAATTCATGCTTGCAAACTGATAGAAACGTTTTGCATAAACACTTGGAGTCAGTGTTTAGATCTAGTTTCTAACTCTATCCTTCACTGATGATGGAAAATAGCTTGAAATCAGCTGATCTGAGGGTGAGCAAATGAAAGAGATAGTTAATTCTGACTTTTTTGTCATTTATGTAAACAAATTTTATACTTGTTTTGGTGGTTTTGGTAAAATGCCATCGATTGATCATAAATAACAAGTGATAGCAAGTTACGTGAATAACTTGTTTTTGTTTTTCATATATATATATATATATATATTAAATCAATATACTTAAGTGATATGTATGTTAGATCTAACAGCACACTTATACACATGGCAGTTTATACTTTATCAATCAATCTATGGCCACTTTTTTTAGATGTACAGCTTCATGAATATAAATAATTTGAGCTACTAACAGATTGTTTGTTTATTTCATGTTTAAAAACGTTTAATGAAATTTCATTGTGTCATTATTTCAATCTCTGTGGTCAAGTCGCAATCTTTAAGTGTCCATATATATTCATTGGACCATTAGTCAGAGTGGATTTCCACTCTTATTATTAAAAGAAGAGAGGTTGCCTTGACAAGAGTGAGAAATATTGATTACTATCTATATTGGTATGTTTAGGTGGTGACTGTTTTTTAATGATTACATATTATCCCAATTAGCTTTAAGCATTATTTCACTTATTATTTAAATAATACATGAGCAATTTAAAAGTATTGCAGTTTGTAATGTTGTAATTGACTACTTATTAGTCTTCATTACAGGAACATGTTTATTTCATGTTTGAAGAGGTTTATTTAAACTTCATTGTATCAATATTTCAATCTCTATTGTCATGTTGAAATTGTTAAGTGTCTATATAGGAGAGAGGTTGCCTTGACAACAGTGAGAAATATTGATTACTATCTATATTGGTATGTTTAGGTGGTGACTGGTTTCTAATGATATATTTATAGACATCGAATAATAATATTATAATACACTAAATTCACAACTCAATCAGACTAGTCAAAAAAAATAAAATGTAAAACACTACCAATGGTTTTACTGCTAAGAGCAGATTTCTCAAATGTAAAGAACTACAATATATTTAAAGTAAACATTGCCCACAATTCCACTTACCTCCAATCAAGCCTTAATATTACAGGAACTTTTAACTATCTTGGTCATCATAAACATTACACTTTTTTATGACAGTTTTCTTTGTCTCACATGTCAACATAAAATATATGATAAAATGATTATTACATATCAAAAAATAATAAATTTGACTTCATTTGACAGATATTTTGGTTACTACTGAAATAAATTATAAATGTTCACAATTTGTTTCTGTAAATATCAAATAATTAGATTGCAAACAAAACAAAGATTTTACACATCATCATTTCTAGAAAAAATATTTTCAGTTTACAAAATCAACAAAATCTTTTTTATTTCTGATTATTTTAAAAAACATGAACAAATAACTATTTATTTCTCTTATATCTAACAAATTATGCTCTAAAAGTTTAAATTTTTTGAATATTTATTGTAAAATTGTAATTTTCTTACTCGTAAATGTAAAGTAGGTTCTTTATGACAGAGCTAGAATTTTGTACATTGCTTCAGGCCATATTCATGTTAGCTGCTAATATAACATATTTTTTTAAAATAAAATATTTCAAGTCAAAATAAGTTATTAATAATTTATATATCCCGATATCTAATAAATATAGTGCAAATTATTTTTAAAAAAAATCTAAAACCATAATAAATTTGCAAATAAACATGCTTTTGCATCATTGGAAACTTCAATGTCATAAAACACCAAATGCTTTACAGCATTGGCAAGAATCAATGGCTGACTATGTCAGGGCAGGGCTTATGTCTATTGTAAAAGTGGAAATTTTAAATTTTTCACCTTTTAATTGTGCA
>JAQFVV010012474.1:4967813-5032813 GCA_028023455.1 Epiperipatus broadwayi | reverse complement strand
TGAATGCCTTGCTTTCAACTACTTCTAAAAATAATTTTATGATAACAAAATAATAAAATATAACTTAAATAATGAAACTTTTTATATAATTTTATTAAATTTAAGTCTTATATCCTCTTGTTCTTTTAAATAAATAATCAACACAGAAACATTCTTTAACAAATACTAAAACTGAAATAATTACCTATAATATTTCAATCATTTTTTTATATTTAAAATAACTTATTCACATAAATGTGAATAAAAAAAAATTAATCTCAACAACTTTCAAAAAAGATAAACAGTTTAAAGTGAAAAACAATATTATATGCAAAACAAATAGACAGAACATATTACTAATTTTAAAGTCAGATGCTTTTATTGCTATTATATATAACTAAAATGAAAAAAAAATCTTTTAAACATTGTGTATATCTTCTTTCTCAAATTCACACTGAGAACGAACTACTACAATATTTATATAAATTAATGCAAAAAAAAAACCCTCATACAAAGTTTAAATATAAAATTTAATGACATTTATTGTACTAAGTATACTTTCAAAGCGTTTACATCCTATTCATAATCAGTTAACTTAAACTTTGTATGAGTTTATGAGTATTTTTTCACATTAATATGTAGAATTGCAAAATATGGAAGCATTATATATATATATATACTAGCTATATATATATATATATATATATGTATATATATATATATATATATATATATATATATATATATATATATCGTAACTAGCTAAATTTTGAATATGTTGGTTGTTTATAAACTTTAAAAGAATGAGAAATATCTAAGAATAAATAAGTTATATATATATATAAAATTCATAGCCATATCAATATTTCATAACAGAATATGAACACATTAATCTACATTTGTAATTTTATTTGCTTTCTTATTCTATAATCCACATTTGTTAATATTAAGCATAATCTTGAAGTGTGTATATGCATACAAAATAAGGATCAAATATAAATAATTTAATAATTTTATTTTATGTTTATTTTTTTTAAAAAATTTGCAAAATAGGAAAGTTCCAATCTTTGAATACATAATTAGCTGAAGATCGTTAATTATCATTTATAAGTATTTTTTTAGAAAGAAAAACATATTCGTTTACTTCCTGTCTCTGCAATAAAAAAAAAAAATCCTTTAAAAATAATTTTAAAATGTAAACGCTGTGAAGTAATATCTTTATTTTAAAGAATTGCTATTAAATAGGATAACCAATCATCAGTCCAAAATTCAGACTAATCTCTCACCGCATGGATATTTCAAGTATTCACTACACTTTTTCAAGTGAGTAAGGCATACAACATGTTATAATTTAAATTCATGTAATATTATTTAGATAAATTTAAACTTAACAAAGCTGGTTATACCTATTATTGATTTCTTTTTATATCTGTATATTAAATATCGTGGAGTTTATCCCTGAGTATTGTGATATATATATATATATATATATATATATATATATATATATATATATATATATATATATATATATATATATATATATATATATATATATATATAAATATATATATTTATTATTTAAAAAAATATAATATATTATTTTTTATATGTTTTTTTTATGTTTTGATATTAATAAAATTTTATTTATAATATTTTATTAATTTATTATTATATAATATTTTTTATTTAATAATATATAAAATAAAAATATTTAATAATTTTATAATAAAATATAAAAAAAAATATATAATATTTTTTATATAAAAAAATAAAAAAAATAAAGTGTTAAAATTAATGGTGGGGTGAGGAAAAAATCAAACTTCTAATATACATATTATTATTGGCATACTATCCAAGGGCACGAAAGGGAATAAATGGTCCCCAAGATTCATGTCTCAGATCACAATCATTTACACATATTTTACAGAAAATTTCAGATTTCCTGCATTCACAACTAGGAAACACATTTATGAATTTTACTAATCATTTATGAAGACAGAAGTTATTCCTAGCCAAAATATATACTTTAAGTCTTAGTCAATGAGTAATATATCTGCATTTATACAGATGTATCAACATCTGATTTACCTTTTCCATGTTGATAGTTTTGATAACTTTCATTACCCAATTAAAATAGGGAGAACATGTTTTTATATATTTTTAAATTTTTGTAGTTGGTGTGCAATCATTGTATTAAAGTATATATTTGCAAGTTCTCAAATATATCATAACCAACCATCATTTCAGAACTCAGACCATCCATTAAGGGTATAGATACATTTAAAATGCTTACTACATTTTTTTAAAATAAATATGGAATGATATAATTTAACTTTATATACATATTATTTTGCAATAAATGTGTGATATTGCAATCAGGTCAAATAAATTATGTGATATTATCTGATTTAGTATCAAAATATGATTTGTTTTGTGATATTTTGATATTTTCAGTTATTATCCAGATTTCATTCTGACAATAGCTTCATTCATAGTTTTAATTCAAGGTTAGATATTGACCATATTTCAATTGTACTTTTGCTTGGTAGTTTTAATTCAATGTTACTTCTTGTCCAGATTTCAATTGCATTTTTGCCACATTCAAATATATGTAATTTATTTGTACTTATGAATTACTATAGTTTTTTTTGATTTTAAGTGAGTAAGTATATGTAGTTTTCATTTTTGCCTTTTGATTTTCTTTTTGTAATTTCCTAATTAATATTGCAGAAAATAATGTGTCCAAATGGACATAGTATAAGCTTTTACATAAACACTTCAGACAAGCAGTGACATTGTAACATTTGAGGATATAACAGTAAAATTGGCATTCATAACGGAACATGTTTGGAGGGTTCAAGGATTCCATTCTTAACAGTGATTCACTTCATTTAGAGTTCGGCTCACAAATTAATCTCTATAGAAAGGGAAAAAATAGAGCTTGGCTCAGCAGATAAAACTGTAACTGATTGGAACAACTATATGTGGGAAGTTTGCACCACTGCCATGCTACAATGAGAAAAATGTAAAATTGGAGATCGTAACAAAATTGTCAAAATTGATGAGAGCCTTTTTTTTTTAAAAAAAAAAATCAAGCCAGACAAATTCATTTGCATACTGAATGACATTAAAAAAAATTATCCACCTGGAATGAAAAATTAATAAAAGTGTTGTAATTTATATTTCTTTATTTTGTAAATATTTATTTTTTGGTTTTAAAAATTATATTCATTTATTCCCTTTTGTGGATAAATACTGTTCAAGTGATATACAGCACAATCACATGTAAAGTAAAACTCCATTTCAAGAAGAAAGTTTTTAGCTGAAGTCTTCATCTTGGTCCCAAAAAGTTGATCCACTTAAAATAAAGCAGAAAAAAAATGTTTATTTCATCATGATAATTCCTGTTATATATTACATGATAAGTACCATGTGTGTATATTTTAAGGTTTTTTGATAATATTTCAGACAATTTTTGTAATTTAGTAATTGTTTTGTCCATACTTAAAGAAACATTTGGGAATTTTATAATGGCATGTCTTTTTTTACATATTGTTGTATGTCAAATCAATATTTTTACTGTTGTTAAAAATGTACTTTTTAGGATTGAATATTTTGATCCACTTAAAATACAATAGAACAGAAAAATTTATTGTTTTATTACAACAATTCCTGTTATATATTACATGATAAGTACCTTATATGTATATTTTAGGGTTTTTTGGTAATATTTTAGATTGCTTTTGCAAATTTAGTATTAACAGACACATTGATTGCTTCATCAGAACAATTCATTTTATACATTACATGGTAATTATCAAATATGTATATCCTCATACTATTTTTATATATTATACAGTAAGTATAGTATGTATATATTTTAGGGTATTTTGGTAATATTTTAAGTATTTTTGTAATTTAGTAGTTGGTTTAGTATTAGACCTGCAACACACATTAGACATGTAGCACATTTTCACATACATATTCAGGCTTCCCATAACTTAGTAAATCTTGAGAAAATATCATGTACATGTGGTTCATGTGTACATGTTATTTTGGTCAAATCAAAAATTAAGAAGTTGTCAGCAGATTGTATATATATATATATATATATATATATATATATATATATATATATATATATATATATATATATATATATATATATATATATATATATAATTTTTATTCCAGCCATGCATTACTAAAGAATATGATCAACGACACATGAGAAAGATAAATGCTTCTTAAGATGAGCATTTTCTCCTAAAGTAGCACTTGTCAGTTAGCTCAGATCATAATCTCTTATACGTAAAACTTTATTATAATTTCATTGACAAGTTTCAAATTTTCTGCACTCACAGCTATGATTCAAAAATGTTTTTGAAAATATATAAATGACTTTTACTAATCATTTATTAAGTTAGACATTTTCCCTAGCCCAGATATGTAAATTAAGAGTCACTCAATGAATAATACGCTTGCACTATTATAGAGGAATCAATAAATTTTTGTTTTCCATGTTAACAGTTTTGATAACTTTGACTACATCAATTTTGCACAAATTAGAGACAGTATTTATACACTTTTATCACTGTGTGGAAAAGTATACAATATATATATATATATGTGTGTGTATTATTAATTAACTATTAATTTAGGCTTTAAACTACTTATAAACAACAATTAATTGGATAACTTTCACTACATCAATTTTGCACAAATTAGAGACAGTATTTATACACTTTTATCACTGTGTGGAAGATTTATACACTTTTATCACTGTGTTTTAGAGTATACAATATATATATATATATATATATATATGTGTGTGTGTGTGTGTGTGTGTGTATTATTAATTAACTATTAATTTAGGCTTTAAACTATTTACAAACAACAATTAATTGGATAAAATACCTTTTCTATTGAGGGTGGTATCTTCCTTTTGTAAAAGCATTCCTCTTTCTCATCTCAACAAGAATCAGTGAAAAAGCATGGTGTAAAATCACAGTAGAAAAAATAAAGAATTATGTGTATAGTGCAATAAAAAAATTAACAGAACAACAAAGTTAATTAAATAACAAGGTAACATTAATACATGTACAAAACTTGGTTATTTACATGACAAATAGGAACATTAAAGAAATAATTATTAATATTTTTATATCGTATTCATAAAAATATGTCTATATTTAATATATATATATATGTAAATTATTAATTATTATATGTAAATTGTATTGTTTTGAATAATTATATATATATATATATATATATATATATAAATAATGTTTGATATCTGTATTCGTTTCACAATATATGTAATATACAAATCAATATATATATCAAAATACAGTGCAATTTACATAAATTATATTTTTTTAGAAGTACTTTCGACTATACACTTTGATAAAGACTACAAAGTGTATAGTCGAAAGTACTTCTAAAAGAATATAATTTATGTAAATTGTATTGTATTTTGATATATATATTGATTTATATATATATATATATATATATATAAATAAATAAATATTAATATATATATATATATATTAAACTGTTTGACCCCCAGTACCACTTTTATATATATATTGAAGTAGTAAAATCTGTAGTACATATTTTGCTTCATTACCTGGTGACATTAGAAACATTAAAAATAGGGTTTGAACCCGTTTTATACATTTATTTGGTCATCTAGGAATGTTAGGCATATATATATATATATATACGCATGACCTCTACCCTGTTTTAATAAAATGGTTATATTTAACCAATATTATTATTATTAAATTTAATTAGATCTTATTTCTGAAATCTTAATTCCCTTCATTACAGATAATCATGCATGTGTGTATGTGTATCAGAGATATGGAAATTAATATTATTTATATAAGAAAATATGTAGGAAATTCTATATATTATTCATTTATAATTAATGTAAAGCTAAAGCAATACCAGAGAAAGTTCTGGAAAGTAATTATTGCAATTTAATATGTTATAAGACAAAAGAATATACATTAATTAATGTGAAAAAGTTATTCTCTTTTAAGTATGTCAAGAATTTTCAAATTAATAAAATCATACCTTTAAATCTATTTCCAGCTCAGAAATAGATTTGAATAATGCTTTCTGAAACTTATCTGTTTACATCTTTCAACAGTAAGAAAACTGAACCCGAGCAGCTAAAATTGAGCTAGGAATTAAAACATATGCAGTCACCACAAGTCAAGAACTTTCTGGAAGATTTGTTATTTTATAAATATTGTCAAATTTCAAACATAGGAGGAAAAGGGTTCTATCCATGTGTTAAATGAGCCCATGTTACTCTTCATTTGTCTTTTGATTTGACTAGTACCAAAATGACTGCTGAATAGAGGGAATAATTTCACCTTTCACAATCTTTACATCTGCCTCATGCTGCCCTTCTGCCATGCCATCACTGCTGAAAAACTGCCTTATCTAAACTATGAAGGAACATTTGAAATGTACTTACCATTATTTTATTTATACTTCACATTGCTGACCATGCTTTCCATGTCTAAATTTCATATATGTTTAATCCAAAATGCCACTGTCGTCTAGAAGGTAATCTGTTTTGCCACTAAATGGACTCTTAATTTTCCTCACTTTACTCTAAATTTTATTTATAATCATAATGTAACTTTCTATCTATCTGATAGCTGACTATAAACTCAGTTATCATAATTGTAATAATTTTGAATGATTCTCTCTCTGTAAAATTTATAAATCTCATTTATGTAATTTGTTATTACCATCTAAATTTTACACTTTAATAATATTTTCTATTTTCATGTGGTAATCATATTTTAAACTAGTATTTTCTATTGAGCTAATTTTAATATGCTAATGATCAATCTAATGAAATTATACCATTTCAGCTACCATCCTAATATTATGAAATGCTTAAGTACTTCAACATAAGAATTCTTACTAAACAAAAAGTTTTCTTCATTAAATATCTAAATATGTTTTAATGGTGGACTATTGAAACCTTCATAAAAATGAGATATGATAAAACATGTTCCTTTCTGCTTAACACTATTGATTTTATTTACATTTTTATGTTCTTTAAATAAATTTGGATGATCAGTTTATTTTAATAATTACAAATTTGATTATCACGCCATTGAGCATTGTACTTTGTTTTATAATCTATCTTTCATTTGAGTACACTTGGGCTTGTTAAATAGATAAAATAATATTTTCTTGCCTTTTTATTTGACATTTTAATTTGCCAAGGTAATATACATACCTTTCTGAATGGGTTAATATTTAATCATGATGTTACACATGATATTATTATTACTTTAGTTGGGGTTTTAATTAATATATCATTAATTAAAGACCTAAGCCATATTCAGTGTTGCTTACTCATGATAGCATTGCCAAACCTCATACTTTGCTTTATCATACTTATTCTCCAGACGTCCAAGATGTTCTTCATATAACTTATCCCAGAATGAGGTTTGGTAGCCCCGACCTCAGGATAATGTTAGATTGTTAAAGTTCTGTATGTGATAACATTGGCAAGCCTGGACCATGGCATTCTTACCAATCATCTCTCCAAACACCACTCTGTCATAGATCCAAGCAGACTCTTATGTATGATAAAGCCTTTCAGTCCAAAGTTGGACATGAATTTCATTTGTAACACTATCATTGTAGTCAGCACCACAAGTTCTCTTTACTATGTGTGTATCCCTTATTATGTATAAGTTATGATACAGAGATCTTTGTAAACAATTCTCTTTGATTACTATTAGAATATTTTAGAAGTGTCATAATAAAGCTTATTTAAGCTGCCCGCCCATTTATTGGGTAAGAGAATTATTAAACCAAACTGTTAAGTCAATTACACAAGTGAATGCTAATTCCTGTGAGATAATTAACTAATATAGTGTTAATTAAATAGTGTCTCTTAATGTATCAAGTTACTTAACTATTATATAAAAGTGTAAGCCTTCCTTTGGAGGTTATTTGATAAAGGTCTCTTGTATAACCATAAATTAATGACCATTATGTATGTCTTGTCTGTCATAACATTAACAGCATTAATGTCTTAAATTTCATTTGTAATTCCCATTAGCATATTAAGCCATATTTCCATAAGTCAATTACCACTTATATATGTAAAGTATCACTCGTGCATTTCCTTACACCGGTGAATTTAGATCTGCAATGTATTATAAACCATGCCACCTGTCTATACACAAATTATTAACTGTATAAAATCTGTGCTGTGTTAATTTATGTAAATAAACTTATGTATGTTCATTAAATTGTTATATGTTAATAATTTCTCATGCTTTCATGACTCCTCATGGAATCTCACTCATTCATTATTTTAGCAATAGTATTTTTAGAAGTTATAACCAAGTATGATATTTATCCCAGGGTTGTGCTCTGTTCTTGTTCATTGTGGATGGATGCTATATTATAGCTCATACTTTCCTTATCATGTTAGCCATTTGCAATTTTCTAAAATTATAATTTTTCTTATACTTAAGGTATCTGTCTAATTTAGGATGTGATGACTTCTGTTTAAATAATTACCCTGTAGATCTCATGTTTCTCTGCTGTGTCTCTGTGACTGGAATGAATAAAATTTCATCTGTTATCATCAGAAGTGTTACTCATTATGTTATTGTTTTAGAGAAGGGCAAATAAGGCAGAATCCATGATTGCTCTTGACCTGTGTATCTCAGGCATGAGTGGATTTAGGGTAGTTTTGCTTAGATTCTAAATCTTGTTAGATGAACATACAGTTCAGACTGGTACAATATATATATATATATATATATATATATTGTACTGTATGTTCATCTAACATATATATATATATATATATATATAATACCAAAACCAAAACTGTCTAACACTATACTAGCAAAAAATAAAAATGCAAAACCATAAAAGAATACAGTACTAGATTAAATTCAAAATTTTACCAAAATCCTTAAACAACCATGGTTTCATCTATTACAAATAGACCTTCTCAAGTGAAAATCAACCTAAAGGAAAACATATATATATATATATATATATATATATATATATATATATATATATATATATATATATACAAACAAACAAACCTTCCCATAATTCATTTCAAACTCCATCTTCCCTTAATATCAAAAGAAGTCTTCATAAGATTGATAGCCTCAGAATCAAGGAGTTTTATCATCAAAGTGTCCTTTATATCAAAATATTAATATATAACAAACTAACCAAAGGAAATACATATAAAAACAAAAAAAGACTTATAAATCCAATAAATAATATTATATTTCAACCAGAGGACTGGTTTTCATCAGTCCTCTGGTTGAAATATAATATTATTTATTGGATTTATAAGTCTTTTTTGTTTATTTTTTTTATATATATATATATATATATATATATATATATATATATATATATATATATATATTGATACGAAGACTTCACAGGTTGCATATATAAAAGACATTTTGCGGTTTTCATCCGTGTTAAAATATTTTAAATATTGATGTACCAATGTTTCGACTTGTTCACACAAGTCATCCACTGGGTGATAAAAGGTAGAAATATGGTTGTAGAGGTGCTACAATTACCGATTTGAAAAAAAAAATAAAGTTCCACCAATAGAAAAAATGTTAAATTAAGATAGTTTTTTAAAAAAATATTTCCAAATAGGAGGAAGTTTGCATGTATCATCTCACTTATTGATACAATCTGGCCTTTTAAGTATCTCAATGGCTTCTCTAATTTTGCACTGGTATAAACTATCACATCTGGATATGATCCTGGTACTAGAAAAATCAATTTTATGACCTGAATCCATAATATGGAGTGAGAGTGCTGATGATGATGAGTGCTGTTTAACTGCATTAGCATGCTCATCTCTCCTAACCCTGATGTGATGATTACTCTTACCTATGTAAGAGGCTTTACAATTTTCACATGCAATTTGATAAACACCATGAGATTCAAGAGGGATTGTATCCCTAGGCTTGGTTATTATATTGCTGATCTTTTGATGAGTAGAAAACACTGTTTTATATTATAGCATTTTAATATATGTCCAATACTGTCTGTAGTTCCTTTTACATATAAAACACAAATCCTAATAGCTAATTTTTTATTTTTTTGTTTGCTATTTTGTCCATTTTGAACTTGAAATAAGGCTAACTATTTGCTAATAAAACACTATTAATATGATTTATTTCTTCTTTCAGATGTGACTTATCTGAAAGATTAATTGCTGTATTTAAAAGAGTTTTGGCTACAGAAACTATCTGAATTGGGTGATGATGAGAATGAAAATGCAAATATCTGTCTCTGTGTGTATTCTTTCTGTAAATTGAAAAAGATAAACTATTTGGTGTTCTGGTGACTAGAACACCAAGAAAAGGGAGTTTTCCATCAGACTTTGTCTCCATTGTAAAATTAATATGAGGATGCATATTATTTAAATGTAAGAAAAAATCATCTAATTTATTTTTTCCATGTTGCCATATGACAAAAGTGTCATCTATGTATCGGAGCCAAATGAGGGGTTTTAAAGAGGATGATTCTAAAGCACGAGTTTCTATATTGTCCATGAATAAATCAGCTATTACTCCTAAGATAAGTGAGCCCATAGGAGTACCAAAAACTTGTCTGTAATGCCGTCCATTATATACAAAATATGTGTTCAAGACACAATGTTTAATCAAAGCAATAATATGGTTTGGCAAATTGCAAAGCTGTGAAATTACATTTAAAGCTTCATCAATTGGAATGTTTGTAAACAAAGACACGATATCAAAATTGACCAGAATGTCATTAGCATTGATTTTTAATTTTTTTAAAAATAGAAATAAAATGAAAAGAGTCTTTTAATATGTGATTGATTAGATGAGATTCTAGGTTTAATGAAATCCGATAAATATCTAGCTAAAATATGAGTTGGGGATCCTATTGCTGGACGAAGGAGGGTATCTGGTTTGTGAAGTTTTGGAAGTTCATGAAATTTTGGACAGACACATGATTTTTCACGAGGTAAAATATTTTATTTTATATCTCTGTTTCAATAAGCGATTTATTAATAATGGCTTTTGTTGTTTTTTTCCAAATACGTAGTATGATCTTTTTTTCTGATGGTTTATAAGTTTTATCATCAAGAAAATCTAAAATTTTATTATGGCAAATGTCACAATCCATAACAAAAGTGACTACCTTTAGCAGCTGGAAGTACAACAATTGATTTTTTCCATTTTATATTATTTAATGCTTGTCTTTCTTTTTTTGGAATATTATTTTTAGAAAGCTTAGCTTTTTTAAAAATATTACAAATCTCAGCTCTAGCCAAATCAACCGATGAATAATCTATTTTATCCATAGCTAATTCAACATTACAAACAATTTTCTCAAAAGATATTCAGAAAGGTGTTAAAGCAAAATTAAAACCTTTTTTTTAAAACTGAAATTTCATCTGTAGAGAGGGCTTTCTTAGATAAGTTATAAACGTTTTTTTTGATTTGGATACGTAATGACTGGTGATTGTGTTCTAATTAGCATTTGTAATTTTTTCTTTTAACTTTGCTGTTACAATTTCCGAATCATTAATCGATCTAAAATAGTCCACAGTAAAGAATGTATTTTATTACTAAGGAATAAACGTAAATCCAGCAATATTTGCCCAATTTTGTCTACATTTTTTCACGTTTCTTTAATAAAAGAATTTAAAATAATATTGCTTATTTTCCTTAGAACTTTATTAAGATTGTAATTTTTCTTATGAAACACAATTTTACAACAAGTGCATATAATGTTGTAATTTTTGCATGCTAATAGAAAAGATAAATTACAAAATAACTTACATTTCTTAATCCACGTTCTTTCAAATATTCTAAGTTGTTTATTAACTATTTTCTTCTCCTAGACATTTAAAAAAAAACAAAAAAACAATATTAATGTAACATTTTTGCTATTGGTGGAACTTTAATGTTTTTTTTTTTTTCAAATCAGTGATTGTAGCACCTCTACAACTGTCTTTCTACCTTTTATCACCCATTGGAGGACTTGTGTGACCAAGTCAAAATGTCAGTATATCAATATTTAAAATATTTTAACATGGATGAACCCGCAAAATATGTCTTATATATATATTAAATACAGTAAAATTTCACACAAATTTAAAGTTATTTTATTAAAAGTACTTTTGACTATATATCTTGTAGTCTTTATCAACAGTCTAACATTGAATAATTGAAATGAGACATCCTTTAATAACACCCATAATTCAGTTCAGTTCTCCCACAATTTTGTTATTTTAATGTTTGATGATTGTCGATTCATTAACATTTGATGATTTCTTGAAATTAATATAGCCTCATTCAATTTGTATAATTTTTATATTTTTTATAATCAAATTTAAATTCATGTTCACAAGTTTTATTATGATCAAATATAACAGTTGCTTTGACACAAAATACATATATTAGGAATTATTTTTCTTTTTCACATATGCACGACCATGTTTATTGGTTGTTTGTGAAAGAATGGAGGATAAATATCGACAAAAAATCTTAAATTCAATATATAATGTCCATTGCATAAAAATATTGTAATAACAATAAAAATAATAAATAGAATGGTAATTAACAATCACATACAGTCTTTCAATCCACATAAGTACTTACTATTTTCCCTTAATTCTTTAACCAGCCTCAGATGTCATTAAATTAATAAACAAAACAAAAACAACAGTTCAGGCAGGTTAAATAATTAACCTAAAGTATTTCTGTAGATTGAAAGACTATATATAATTATTTATCATCGTCATCACCAACCATTATCAATCCACTGCAGGATATATGTCTCGCCATGTTCAATCCATCTTTTCCAATCTTTACCTTCTCTTCTCCACATCACCCTTGCACACTTTCTTATTTCATCTATTCATCTAACATGTGGTCTTTTTCTGGGTCTTTTACAATCTCTTGGAATCCAGTTTAAAATTTCATTTGTCCATTTATTATCATATCTTCTAGCAATATGTCCAGCCAACTCCACTTCAGTCTTTTAATTTTTTCAATGACATCAGTAACACCAGTTTGTTCTCTTACCCATACATTGCATTTGTGATCTCTTTTTGTAACTCTCAACATGCATCTATACATACTTTTTTGAGTAGTCTGAAGTCTCTGTATTGCTATTCTATTAAGTGTCCAAGTCACCGATCCATAAGTAAGAACTGTAAAACACATTTATTAAAAACCTTTCTTTTCAAACACGTAGGCATATTTCCTTTTAGTATCAAGTTATTTCTATCAAAAGCACTCCAACCAAGTTTAATTCTATGACTAATTTTATCCATTATGTTTCCATCTGTATTAATAATCTGACCAAGGTATTTGTGACTGTTAACTTCTTCTAATTCATCATAATCAATCTTTATTTTCATATTTTGAAAAAATCGATTAAACATTACTTTAGTATTTTTAACATTTATCTTTAGTCCTACTATCCTACTTTCATGTGATAACTCTTGCAACATTTCTTGTAGCTCTAAAGCATTATTTGAAATCAAACCAACTACATCATCTGCAAAATATAAATGACTTAAATAATCTCCATTCACTTTCACTCATTTACCTTCCCATTTTAATCCACCTTGCAGCACTGCTGTAAAAAGTTTTGGAGATATGGAGTCACCCTGTCTTACACCTTCTCAATGTTGAATATCTTAGTATCATTATGTAATCTAATTGTTGTTGTTGCATTTTTATAAATATTCTTTAAAATATGACAATATCATGGATCTATACCTTGATGATCCAATGCTTTAATCACTGAAGTAATGTTTATAGAATCATATGTCTTTTTATAATCTAAAAATCCAAAACATAATGGAAACTCATATACATTTGTCCTTTCTATAACTTCTCTCAATACCTGAATATGAACTACTGTATTCAAACTACTTTTAAATCCAGCTTGTTCTCTTGGTTGGTGGAAATCCAATGTTCTCTGTAGATGAGTTGTAATTACCTTGGTAAAAATTTTGTATAAAACTGATAAATGGCTAAATAGTCTGTAATTTCTAATATCTTCTTTATCACATTCTTTAAATATTAATATTAATACTGCATTCTTTCAATAATCTGGTACATCTTTATTATTTAGACATTTGTTATATAACTTTGCTAAATATATATATATATATTTCTTCACCGGCTTCTTTAAATATATCAATTGTAATTCCATCATTACATGAAACATTTTCTTTTTTTCATACCTTTAATTGCATGTCTTACTTCTTCATTTAAAATTCTGGGCAATTCAGAAGATGTAATATATATATAGGAGATACTTGTTCTTTGTTACTATATAATTCTTGATAAAAATCTTCTACTCATTTTATGATGTCTTCTCTCTTTTTAGTAATAATTCCATATTTTTATCTTATTGCAGATATAAATTTCTTACCAAGACCAAAATGTTTTTTTACATTCTTGAGACTCTTATTTTCTTCTACAGCTTCATCGTTATACTTTCTTATATCATTTTCAACTCTTTTCCACACCATTTTACAAAACTCTAAATATTCATTCCTTTTTAATGCATCATTTTTCTATACCTTCATATTCCTTCTTTTCTTCATAAATTCTCTAGTCTCAGTAGAAATTTTATACGTCAATTTCTACCTTTTTCTACCAGCTATCTTTGTTGCAGTTTTTAAAAGTATATCAGTTACTTTCATATTAATTTCATTCAAATCTGAATCATGTTCAAAATCTACTAATACTTGAAACCGATTTGTAAGTTCTTATTTAATTTATTAGAATGTTTCTGAAGATGAGGAATATCAACTATAAATATTGTTTTTCTTAATAATTTTTGTCTCTCTAGTTTTGCATTAACACGTATCTTACATCTTACTAATCGATGATCACTTCCTGTGTTAAATTTATTAAGAATATTACAGTCTTAAAATATGTATTTTCTGTTAGTCAAAATATAATCCAATTCTGCTGTACCTTCATTTGGATGCTTCCATGTCCATTTCCTAAAGTTTTTCTTTTTCTGCAATCTCCACAGGTTTTTGTCCTCTTTTATTTCTATTACCATAACCAAAATTACCTTCAGCACTTTTTTTTCATGTGGCATAGCATCAGCGGGAAGCAAACCCGCCATCCCAGGACAACTACTTGTAAAGCAGCTATCATTGACATCTCAACCACCAATGCTTGACACCTTTAACACTTTTATCTCTTATTTGTTTACCAATTCTAGCATTAAAGTCTTCCATAACAATTTTAAAATGTTGTTTTCTCTGATTAAATACTTTTTGTACATCAATATAAAAATCTTTTATTACTTCACTGCTATGAGAACTTGTTGGGGCATAAACCTGAATTATCTGCATTTGGTATCTGCTATTAAGTTGTATAACTAATCTTGCCACTCTGTCCAATACACCATCAATCTCCACAATGTTGTTCTTCCACTTTTTATTTATAATGAATCCTATGCCACTTATATTTCCAATATTTGTGCCTTTATAATGGAGTACATGCCCACTTTTTAAGTCAATTGTCTATTCACTTTTTCTTCTAACTTCACAAAGTCCAATAACGTCCCATTTAATCTAAGACAGTTTTTCTTCTATATTTATTATTTTTTATTATTACTACAATAGTTTTTTTAATTAAAGGACATTTTATTTGTATTATTTATATATTCATGCAATTACAGAGGATTTAATACAGAATTTTAATCTCCCTTCAATCATCAACTCTATATGTGTTCAAATCTCCTCTAATTACCTCTACAGCTTAAGTGGTATATTATATTTGTATTCATATACTTAAACCATTCGTTCTATCACACGTTTCAAAATTATATGAATGAAGACATGTTAAAAAAAAATTGGCCCCAAGATATATATTTCATGCTGAAGAAGCACTCTTCTATTAACTTGGATATCTATTTCTTAGATAAGACTTCATTGTCTATTTAATATTTATCAATATCAAATCAATATAATTTCTGATTTACAAATGCCAAATTTCCTTCTTTAACAACTTTATCAACATTTACTTTAAATAAACATACTAATCATTATTATTAATCTTTTACTAAATTAGAATAACTCTAATCCAGATAAAATTTTAAGTCTCAGTTAAATGTAAAATTTAACAAAATTAAATAACAATAATTCAAAAAAATCATAGATAGCTATGATTTATTTAAATATTCAAAAATATTTATATACAGTGTTAAAATACCATAATAGCAAATTGTTCTATTTATCAGTAATTTCTGATATGTTTAGTGGAAAAGATAAATTATTGATGTATGGTTGAAATCTTAGTATAAATTCCAAACAAATATAAAAATCTAGAAAGAAATTCCATGTGAGGTGATTGATGAACAAAGGAGATTTACCTGTGTAATATTGAAAAGAAAATGGCTTACAGTGACTGGAATAAATGAGAGATTTTTATATTGCAATGAACTGACAATGAGAGAAAATGATTCTGATGACGTTATTATTTTTATAAAAATACACAATTTTGTAATGCAATAGAACTTATATACATGTATGCTATTAAACTTGGAAAAAAATAAATACTTCAATATATATAATATTATTTTATAACAACTAAATATAAATTTTAATGAAACTGTTGTAACGGTCAGATTCATCTGATTCGTTAACATAGTGCAGAATTCGACCACCACACAGAACTGCAGCACCATCTAGGTAGCAAAGCCACCCATAGTACTGAGTTCAAACATAGTTTATCAATTCCACAATACAATCTACGAAACAACGCATCTGATGCTACATTAGTAAACATTTCTTTAGGCATGGTTGTCAGGGAAATTCAAGAGATCCAAGAATTTATTTTCAAGTTAGCCAATAATAACACTAATATTAAACATTCATATTTTACAGAATCAAGGACATATTATATTGAATGGGTATCAAATAAATAAAGGCATAATGGCAGATGTATAGTTTGAAATTATTTATTTAAAACATTTTATACTAAATCATCTTATTAATAATATTTTATTATATTTAAAATCTCAGTAGCGGTATTTCTGATACTGTTATATTTTACAAAGAGATATATTTATTTGGCTGATGTAATCTAGCTACATAAATTCTCGAGCAAGTATTTCATGAGCATGCCTTTGGGATTTATATCTTTGCAATACAAGAGTCTAAAGTAGAATTAATAATTGTAACAGCAGACACATATTTATTTAATTAAATAAGATATTTATAAGTTACTATGGATAGACATTTATTTGAGAGTGAATTATGTCACTAATGCAGAGACGGAGTTATATATTGGATAACAGAATTAATAAGAAGAAACACGTGGTATATCTAGAAAGGCGATATGAGGGTGGCAGTATATTGAGACTGCAAAGCAGTGAATGAGTTTATAACAATGGGCTGGTGTTTGCCATAGGACCAAAGAGATAAGGTGTCACATAAGCATAACCAGAAGCAAGTGTTTCATGCTACAATTACTTCCTGGCTGCATGACGGTCATCAAGTCCTACAGGAACATTTATTTGCCCAGTTGTGTAGGATGCCTGGAATTAATTTCAATCCTGTACAATCCAGAATATCCAAGGCTTATAATAGGTCATAGCATCTCCAAAATGTAACACATGTATAATCTACAGACTATTCTGTTAAGATTTAAATACATTTTATAACTTGGCCCTACATCAATCAACATTTAATAAAGAATGTTTTTGACTCTCAAAGAAATGTGATTTATGGAATTATTACTTAAAAACTTAATAAAATATAAAACAATAGGTAGGCTGGGTGAGTATTAATAACTAATATGTCAGCCATTTGCTAAGTAGTAGACCCCTGCATTACAATCAATGAAGCATTGGATGCATGTCAATTTATATGAACATATTAAGCAATTTATAGAAGTAAATATTAATGAGGATTTTCAGGACATGCATCCACTATTTCAAGCAATCATGGATTTGCATTTTGAAAATTAGGGAAGATTTCCAAGCCGACCAACCAACAGAAGTACATAACAAAATATATTAATAGGTTGATGGACAAAATGGCAACTGTCTTAATTAAAATCTATATTTAAATTTGGTGAGGTCCAGTCGGAAATATTATAAGCATGCTATAATTAGATAATAAGATGTAAAATTTAGAAATACCTACCCAAGAAAAGATAGAAGTAGATAAGCTAGATTATTAAAGAAATTTATATAATAAGTTAATCATTAAATTTCGAGTTTTACAATTTAGAGTTTTACAAGTTATATAGAGAGTGAGCTATAGCATGATTATTAATTAGAGTACTCTAGGCCTTTGGGTACAGGTACCTGTTTTATGAGAAGTTTTCAGGTTCAGTAGCAAATTGTTCATGATTTCAGAAGTAGTAGTTCTTTCCAGCATTTAGATTATTCATTGATTTTAACAGCAGCAGCAGCTTTCTAATTGTTTGGGCAGAAGATCTTCATGGTTGACTTTATGGAGGGCACATGTGAAGGTTAGTGGCATACAATCGACCATATCGGCATACGATCGATCATATCCAGGGAGAATAGTCTGGGTGCTTTTACTCGAACATACTGTGGTAGGTAAATTACTTTATGATTTTTGGAGACTCTCAACTGATCGAGAGCACAGTTAAAGTTTAACTAAAAGTTCTGAGAAAATTCAAAATGACCTCCTTTCTTTGATCTTATCTTTTTACTTTTGTTTGATTTTATTTTTGGATCCACTCATTTGCCCGAGGATAATCTATGCATTCTTGTATGTTTAATTTATATAGAAAGTTGCATTTCTATTGTTCAAGTTTATTTTTACATTTACATTTTGTAATTAAAGATTTTAGGGAATTTTTCTTTTTAATTAATCTATTATCTCTTACTGACAGTTACTTTTAAAATTTCAAAGACAAAAGGGAATGTACAATTATTTTCACTTTTACTTAAATTATAATCAGATTTCTAAAATTATTATTAAATATGAAATTTAAACACAGCAATAAATAACGAACTTTATAATTTAAAATAATTTGTTAAAATTATATATTTTTATATAATTAAAAGATAAATACAAATTACATCATTTATTTTTATTTATTGGTTTAAATTTGTTATCGAAATATGTGTGTGTGTGTTTATGGTGGATTTTACATATATTTATGCATTTTTAATATTTCTACACACACAATTCGATACCAAAAAAAGTTTAAATTTGGGTAGGATAGAGTGGTGAGTGAGAGATAATAGAAAAAGGTGAAACTTAAGATTCAAATGTGAATCTTACTGTTTCAATATGTCTGATAATGTTTTGTATCACCATTGGTGAAATTATATAAAATATATTATAAAATAAATATCATTAAAGCTAAATCTAAAAATAGTCATATATGTTTTTATTGTTTATTCACAGAGACGAAATAAAAAAGGTTATACTTTGAAAACACTATAAAATGAATGCCTGGAAAAAAATTGTAAAATGTTATAATTTTATTCTGGTAATAATAGCAAATATATTATTTGGACAATATTTAAATTAAAATTAAAAATATTTTAGAAGTGTTAATTTTATATATATATAAAACATGGTCGGTATTGACGTTGAAAGCAAAATCAATGGATATTTAGGTATTTATTCTAAGTAGTAATTGTTATGTAGTAAATGCAATTGTAAATAAGTTGCATAATAAACTGAAATAAAATGTTTACTGTTGTATATTAGCAATGAGTATTTTGAATATTATAATGCCCAAGGTCAAGATGTGAAAATGGTAGTTCATAGATTAAAGGCAGTAAATAAATTTGTAGATAAAATAATAATAATGAGTACATTGTTTGAAAATAAAAACAATTGAGGTAATACAAATAGATTTATATTGAATTACATAATGATTAAAATTGTCTTTTCTGATAACAAGAAATAAAATATCTATTGAAAATTGAAAAGAATAATAAGTAATTCTATCTCAACTATAAAACATGTAGAAGGAAGTTAAAAAATAAAAAGTATATAAATTATAAAAGATGTGAATAATCAAAATTTTTGGTAAAGCAATAAATGTGCACTATTTTATAAAATATGCAAACGAAAACATGTGAAAGTAAAAAATAAAAACGTAAATATAAACTGAAATATTAAAACTAATATAACGACATGCATTTAGGAAAAAAAATAGAAATAAAAAACAAAACAACTGAAAATGAATGCTTTTCTTTAATAGAAGATCTTTACATTTTGAATATAAATTTAAAGGTGAATAAAATTATAGCAAATGAATATATGATAATGATATCTGTGCATTGTTTATAGATTTATTTGAAAGTGTGGTGATTAACTATAAATAATATCCACATCAATAACTAAAAAATATAAATATTATACATGAGATGAAAATTTCCAAATCTTACTCTAGAAGATTCAAATGTTATTACGGTAGACTATGAAAAGTGACCTGATACTAAGAATGTTATTTGGAATATTTGTTTCAAATAATTAAGATTATCTTACAAAAAGAAAGAAAAAAACACACAAAAAAACAACATAATGTTGCATATAAAATGTTTAGAATATACTGTTTAATTTATAAACTGCTAAGATTACCAATAATCTTTTTGTATACAAATATTTTTGATAGATAAAATAAAATTTTAATCTTAACACAGCATTCATTCATCAAATTCACAAATCTGCAACTTCTTTTGTTGTTATAATCGTTTAAATTTTAAGGCGGTTTTAATATTATTTTTAAGAAATATTATTGTAATTTCCGATTTTTTCTTCACTATTGATAACAATGTAATATTAAATACGCTTAACGTATATAGTGAAATTAAATTCAACGATTATATTAATATTTCTTAAGGCTAAGCGCTTTCAGAGCTTACACTCATATTCATAGCCTTTAAACGTAGTAATTTATGCAAATCTATGCAAGCTTATTTATATTGTCCATCTCTTTGAAATGGAAAAGCATGTGTCTCTCCTGTTTATTGCTTTCAAATCTCTTGATATATACAATGCCTCCTTCACCTTCCTTTTGATGTCACTTCTTTCAGTTGCAATTATCCTAGCATTTGCAGGTTCAAACTCATGATTAGCCTCTTTTTGGTGGTCCACAAATACTGAGCTGCCTTCGTTTGTTCTTAATACTCTTTTGTATAAGTATTTATGCTGAGCCACTCTGTTGTTTATAGTGGCCCGAGTCTCACCATAGTATACTGCGCCGCAGTTTGCCTGAGGGCATGCCAACTTATACACCACATGTGGTGTTGATTGTAGGTCAATTTTGTCCTTAGAATTGTTCAAAATCCTGTTGGTGTTTGGAGGGGTTCGAAAACCTACTGCAAATTCATTCTGCAATTTATTGACCAGTTTTCTAGCAATGTTAGGAATATATGGCAGACATATGCGTTGTTTTTTGTCCCTGCTAGGTTTGGTTATGTTTTCATAAAATGTTTTAATTCTTCTGTTGATGGTTATTAAATCATAACCAACCTTCATCAGATCATTAACATATTGGTTAATATTTACCCTTCTTTCTTCTTCATATTTGCACAAATGGTAATTCCTGAACAAAAAGCAGAAAGCCCTGCCAATTTGTGGGCTCTCGGTGTTTCGATTTAGTATGGATGTATCCTCTAATGTTTAAAGGTTTGACTTTCATGTTGTAATTAATGCATCTGTGTGTTCTTGTTATTATTAGGTCCAAATAATTAATTGAATTAAGCTCACTCTCTTCAGTGCAGTTAAATATTAAGTTGGTATGTTCCTGCAGTTCATCTTGAATGGCTTTTATTATAAGTTTAGGTGCTGCAATGAAAATGTCATCTACATACCTACAATAAATTATTCCATGTGTTTGTTCTTGGAACTTTGATATAATTTGGTTTTCAAAATAACCGATTACAATGCTAGATACAATGCCACTCATAGGCAATCCCATCGGCCATCCATTATTCATCCTATACCATCTATTTTCAAATGTCGCAAATCGTTCTCATCCAACCAATTCATGAAGTCAATGATAAACTCAATTTTCTGTTCAGGACAATGATTATTTTGAAGCTCTTCTTTAATTATCCTGATTGAACCTTTTCTATTAATTGATCCGTAGAGTTCAGATATATCTATGGCTGCTATATTGAAACTGTCATCGATGGCTGCATTTTTAATTAAGTCTACAAACTCGAAAGAAGATTTTATAGTATATTTGCCAAATCCTATTAATTCTATTAACCACGAATTTATTAATTTTGCTGTGTTTGCATAATGTACACCTCCAAAGTCAAGCATTAGTCTTAATGGAGTCCCTTGTTTATGCATTTTAGCATTCGCAAACATACGTGGTTGTGATGTGGCAGATGGGTATATTCTATAGTATTCAGCTTGATTTATTCCTTTATTTTTATGCTTGCGTAGGATTAAAGAGATAAATTTTTCTCTGTTCATTTTATTATTAACCTCAGCTGACAACTCAAAACCCAATTTCTGAATTTGTATTCTCATCTTATCTTTAAATTCTTGTTCATCCATTAATATTATTGTTTTTTTTCATAAAATAGTAATTTTATTAAATACAAATATTCTGCTATTCATAACTTAAGAAACATATTCAGATTATTTGTTCAATATATGGTTTAGTTCTGATTTCAACTTTATCTTATAAAATGTTTTCAATCTATTAGTCACTGATCACTAACCAAACAAAAAAAAAAAATATGCAGAAAAGTGTTTTCTAAAACAGGATTTTGTTTAATTTGTTGAAATATGCACTTTTTTATCTTAGAATTTACATTACATATAATAATCAAAACTATGGTTAAAGAAAAAAAAATCAATAATTTTTAGTGCATTACTCTTCAAATTAAATAAAAACATTTTTTTTTATAAAATATGTTTTAAATACAAAAAAAATATGTTTTTAATACATTTTCTTTATATTTTATTGTCTGGATATTTTACAACTGATTTTTTGTATTCAAACTTAAAAACTGAAAATCAAAATATTATCATTCAAAGTGAAATTCACACAAGATTATTGTATTAAATAATAAAACGTTTTGAAAAAAGAAAGTTTTAATTAAACTATTGTCAAGATAAATGAAGATTTTATTTCTCATTACATTTTATTTTAATAAACTGCAAACGCCTTTAAATAAATTAGTCGTGAAATTCAATGAATATATATATATATTGTAAGAAAATTACTATCTATTATACATAAATGAAAACTTACTGAAGAAATTTCAGTACAGCATAAATGTGACTCACCACCACTGATAGGCTGGATATTTATTATTAAAGTACTATCATTTTAAATTCAGGATTGCTGGGAATTAATTTGTTTGGTTATATATATATATATATATATATTCAAGCATAAACTCAAATATATATATATATATATATATATTCAAGCATAAACTCAAATAATATTTAGCTATATATTTGTCAATGAAATGAGACATTTCAGATGACAACTATAAAAAATGTACAAAAAAGATATATTTCAATTTATACATTTAAGATTGATAAATAGACTACAATAATTAAACTGTCATAATAGTAGATAATTTTATTTTATTCAAGCTCAGAAAATCAGGATGGCAAAATTGGGAAGCCTTTTACTTCAAGTTGATATGGTAACATTAATGATTAATTATATCAATCAATTTTATATGATTCTTAATGTAATAAATATGTCTTCTGCATATTGTTATGCAGACCAGATTATTATCTCAGAAAACATTTAATTACATTTGCCCATTTTTATTGCAATATTATTGACTGATTTAAAAAATGGCTCCTATTATTACAGTCTAATAATTGTAATCTATTTAAATGTAAAGAAGTATCATTTGTTCATTTATTTGTAGTTATTGTCTGTGTGATACTGATAATGAATCAGGATTAAATGTTAATTGAGTTTATGTTTACTATAATATATATATACTTTCTTTGAAAAATATATTATGTATATAACATCAAAACAAGTTGAAAGAAGTTTATTAAGTAAATAAATCAGTATATTTTAAATTGATAATTAGATGATATAATTATAAATAGATCTGATAAACACATTGAGTATAAATGGTGTATAAAACCTATTGAGGGAAGAGCCTATACACACCCTGATACTAAAGTTTATTTGATGTACAAAAAGTGATAGTTTAAGTACTTTTTTAATTTAGGGATGACAAATTATGTAAACATAAAACAGATAAAACTAAAAATATTAAGCAGTATATACTAAAAATATATCAGTATAAAAATATATTAGATATAATAGAGAATTAATAAGAAAACTTAGAAGATATAAATAATTTCAATAATAAATATGCCTTTCATTATCATATAGTGCAAAGGACAATAATGAAGGACTAATCTCTTTGCTCAAGTTGCAATCTTTAATGAACATATAAATATATTGGATCTTAAATAAAGGTAGTATTTCATCTTTATTGTTAAAAAGTGGTTGCCTTGACAACAGATTGAGATTGTTGATTGTTATTGACATTGGAATTGTCTAAGTGTTGACTGATTATAACATATATATATATATATATTGTAATGAGATGGGGGTAGGAAGTGAAAGAAAAAGATGTGAACCTGGGGTGATGGCAAAAAGGGTTTGAACTGGGTGATGGCAAATCATCACCACTCCCAAGTCAACAATATCAAAGATCAAATATCAATAATTTACATAAGTATATATAAGTAATATAGTATTTTATAAGAGCATGAGATTAGAGAAATCTCTGAGAGATCATTGAGAGATGAGTCAGCTAACTCAGAAGAGCAACTAAGAGCATAATTAACCATATATCTACCAGCATTAACAAAAAGTAAATATCAGTAATACAAAATAAACCATTCATCATTATGAATTATCAACAATTAAAATAAATCAGTGCAATAAATCAACAGTCAACCCTGTGACTGGATTGGAAATGGGTCTTCTGTAGACCAGGTTAACTATTGAACCTTTGCCACTTTGGGTGATTATTTAAACATAACTTGGATGCACCAACCTAGTACCCATCCATTAGAATACAGAATAATCAGAAATCAAAACAATAATGCTGGGACATGTAAAACATGCTGGTCATCATTAATGCTCAGACTATTTGTACAGGCCAACTATAAACTTAACTCCTAATAAGACTAAACTAAAATAAAAGATAGTGCATGCATTAAAGAATATAATCTTAGACACCAACCACAATGATTATGATTGATCATTGCTGGATGCCCCAAAAGCACTAAATACACATCCCTATTCATATATTCATCCTGTGCATGAATCTAGCTCAGAGAACATGAGCTCTATTACTGTATGTGACCAAGAAATGATGATTTAATACAATTTGAAACAATTAAATACAACTTTATTATTAACAAAAAAATAAATGATATTTATGGTCTGCTTTTGAATAATATACAATATAAAATAAATATAATATTTATGACTAACAAAATTACTATACAAAATTCAAATTATTACATTGATTTACAAAATTATAATTTACAATTCAAGTTATTACTATGGTTTACATATATATGCACACAGATGTGCAATTTATAATATACAATTAATATTCAATAATAACAAAAAATATTAAAATTTGCATATATGTCCTATTTGACAAGCATTGACATATATGCACACACACATAAATATGCATTACAATTGACTTATATTACAATCATCCAATAAAATAATATATAAAAAATACTATAAATATTTAAATTTACATATATGTGTGTGTGTATTTATACACTGACAAAAAGTTGCATATTTTAATTTGTTACAATAATAAAGTTATATTTGCCTAATTGATTCTATTTGGAAAGCATACATAAATTTCACACATATGCCTGTTTATAAACAAAATATAGATATAATTTAAAATTATTTATCAGTTTATAAGTTCTTTTTTTTTTCTAAAAAAAAAAAAAGTATAGTCAATTTTTGGCAGAAATTTGTTAATTTTGGCAGAAATTTGTTGATTTTTATCAAAGTTTTTTTTTTTACTTTTTTTTTTAATTTTTTAAATCCACACAAAGTTATTTGCTTGTTTGCTTCACTTTTGAAATGTCTCTCTTTTCTTTTTAATAAAGGAAAGATAACATTGTTTTATAGAATCAAAAAAATATAAATTTTAAAATATCTTTCAGCTTGATTAGTTAATGCTAATGAAGTAGGCAACGTGAGAGGAAAAGTGAATACATGAACTGCAGCTCCCCATGCCACAATAAGTAGGCAGACAAACATGGACTATAAGTACCCAATGCTCCTTGACATCATGAAAAAATACCTCATTTTAAGCACTGCCCCTTCTAAGTACCTAGGTAGATCATCTACAAAGAGTAGTATCCAGAAAAAAAATCAGGCATTGAGCCAGCCCTGCTCATCTCTTGTGAGTCTTAGGGGCTATAAATGAGGTCTATTCATGAGACCAAGACCTATTCATGAGGTCCATATATACATGGCTGGACTACTCTGGGAGCTCAACATCTAAGTCTAGATAGTGCCAAGCCAATACTTAGGAATATCATGAACACACTACATCCAGGCAGACCTGCTCAACTATACACCCACCATAAACATAAAAAGTACAAATTCACACATCACTTCCAAAATGTCATTTTAATAAAGACATTATTTAAAATTTCATTATCATATATAACTCTACTCACCAGCAGCTATCTATATGCTAAACTCTGCTTCTCTGTGTGTAGACACATCAAAATATACTTAATTGCTACTTCAGAAAGCTGGGGTTCCCTGGGCAAGTTGGAAAATTTTTCTTGGTAAGTTTGGTTTTTAGTGATTGTCATCATCAGGAAAAATATCCATGTAAAATGTTGGTCTGTAGATGATCTCTTTCTGTCTAGGATTGTTCCAGGCATGCAGCTATTTTGATTTGATAGATTTCAGGCAAGCAACTGTCCTCTCCATATTTAAGGCTATGAATTTCAGCACAAAGAATTGGGTCATTTTCTCCATATAAATTCAAACTCCTGTGAAGAAAAATAATAGCAGTTCCTGAATCTACTGTCTTGCCTTTAGCTACATCAGTTCATGGTAACTATTCTACCAACTCTCTGCTACTTCCAACAACAAACTGCAACTAACTATTTTGGTCAGTTAATTGCTGCCACTTACTCAAAAAAATTTTAGTAGCGCTGTTCTGTTCAGCTCTTACAAAAATTACAATCCAGACTGTTACTCCATCTTATACAATATACATGTATTTAAATATTACATATTTAGCATGTAATCTGCCCAATATTATTCTGTATATTCAATTGGACATATTAAGATTCTATATGTGTGGGTCAGAGTAACTTAAGTTTGACATCATCAAGGACATTGAACATTCCATCCTCTGATTTTCAATGATACAAATGGCTGAAGAGTTGCAAAGTGGATACTATTAAAGTTTGTCTATTAAAGTTTGAAGATTCATTATCTTAATATAAAATGAGCATTGATTGTATGTTTGTTTGTGTTGGAGATGATCTGGACCAAATGTTGAGTGCTGATTCACACAAAATACTTATTTTGGAGATCAGTTATCTTTTTCACATGTATATGGTTATGTCATTTATTGTATAAGATGGAATTAATAGTTATAGGGAGCTTAAAAGTCTGACTTCCTTATAATTACATTAAATTTAATACAGATAATATACATGTATTTAAATATTAAATGGTGAGCGTGTGTACACGCGAAACATAATAATTCACTGGTATTTATTTCATTTTATTTGTAAGAATATTAACTTCAGGAATAAAAAATAATCTTCAATTTAGTGTATTAATTTTACAAATAATAGAAGAAATGGTAAATTTATAAAATAACCAGAAGCAAACTATTTAGTCTGCAGGCAAACCAAACATTTTTCAGCAAATAATACATAATCAACTAAACTTAAAAGTAATAAGGCATATTTAAAAAAAAATACATACAAGTAGTTAAAATAATCATTGAAATTTAAAAATCTAATTTTTAGTCATTAAAAGAATGACCATAAATGTTATTTACAATCTTGATAATATATAAGGAATTCGAACTCAGACTTTCATACAACCTTCAACTCTCTGTGCCATCTCATATTGCTGATCCACCTGATCACACACATGGTGAAAAGATAAATAATCACCAATATACATATTTCATGATAAACCAGCAATCATAGGTTGGTCCAGATTACTAGCCTCACACAAATATACAATCAGTGTTCAGCTTTATATTAAGATAGCCAATCTTCATACTTTAATAGATAGGCTTCAAACTACTCCAACCCACAACACTTCAGCCACCCATTTCATTGAAAATCTGACGATGAAACAATCAAAGCCCACTAGTGTCAATCTTGAAAATACTATTTGTTGGTAGGCTTTCTGTTCACATTAACTTGTTCACTATCAATTATTACCCCCTAATGAAAACTACAACCATATTTGCAACATTTTATTTTTATAATAAAACCATTATTCTATTACATACATTGATAATCTTTACATTATTTATTATAAACAGAGGATTAAAAATAAATGACATACTAAAAGTTAAATTTTGAACTTTACAAAATAAAATAATAAGTAGCAAATTAAATACATAAACATATAAATTCCTCTGTACTGATTGGTTGATAATCTTGTCCATTCATAAAAAATAATGAACGAAATATTTCGGGATATAATTTTCATTTTTAACATAGAAACTAACTGAACTATTGTGAAATAATGAAAATATGTTTTAAAAATCAGAATTACACTTGTATTAAAAGTTCACAAAAAAAATACTTACTGGCCATTTGTAAAAGCAATTATTATTAACCAATAACAACAATTACCACTTTTTTTAAATAAATACTTTGTTAAACCTGTCTTCTTGAAACATACATTTAAAAATAAAATCTAACTATAATTAAGTATTTTTTTTTTATTTAAAGTAAACATTTTAAAAATATATGTATTGTAATATATTAAGAAAAAAACTAATTTTCACACATGCACCATTTTAATATAAATTGACACACTCACTGGTAAGCAAAGATTTCAAAAACCATGTGCACTTGTCTGTGAAGCTTATTTATATATAGCTAACTTTTGCTTACTATGTATTATTCTGAATATATATAATAAATATCATGTTGTAAAAAAATAAATATTTATCAATTCATTTAGATTCTAAATTATTATAAGTTAATTGCAGGTGGTTAAAAATGAATAAATTATCTTTCACATAATATTTAAATTACATTTGCCTTATGCAAAGTTGGCTTGTATATAGATAAGCTCAGTTCTTTAAAATCTCCATTTATGTGTGTGTGTGTTTGTGTCAGTTTGTATTAAGACAGTGCATGTGTAAAGATTAATTTACTTCTTAATATATTGCAGTAAATAAATTCATCTATTACATATGTAAATTTCAATATGTAAAAGAAAAACTAAACTTACAGTTTATCTTTTCAAATTACTAAGATGAAAGACACATACTCCAAATAGTATTGAATCTAAATAATTTACTAGTTAGTGATGCCCATAAATTTTTGGCTTGCTTTCATGTTCAAATTTTATATAAAGTGAATACAATATTGAAACCATCATATTTTTGTAAACTTATAATTTTACTTAACAATTGCTAAGCAGAAATAATAAGTATCAACAATTTGACATTATAGATACATGCAAACTTGTGAAGGAAAGCTGATATAGTGGTAGTAATAATATAAAACACCTCTAAGTAAACAATTTTTAGTAATAAGAAAAGATGTTAAAACAGTTATGCTTGGATATTTTTCAGACAAAAGTCATACATTTTCTAATGCAATCTAAATATAAACAATAAAATTTTTACCAAAAAACAAATGATATGCAAATTGATGATTTTTTATCTTCATATTTTAACTTAATGCTATTGTTGTGTAAGCACAAAAAATACATTGTTTCCGATGAGAAGTGTTTTCTTTCATTTCAATCCCTGATACTTTCTTCTTCATTTAAACCACACTTTTCATTCTCCTTCACTTGAAATCTTACATTCATATTTTGTACCATCATACAGACATATACATATACTGAAATAAATGCCATACACCTTTATTATTTTGCTATCAAAGATATGCCTTTATTATTATTATTATTATTATTATGATTATTATTATTATTATTATTATTATTATTATTATTATTATTATTATTATTATTATTATTATTATTATTATTATTATTATTATTATTATTATTATTATTATTATTATTATTATTATTATTATTATTATTATTATTATTATTATTATTATTATTATTATTATTATTATTATTATTATTATTATTATTATTATTATTATTATTATTATTATTATTGTTGTTGTTATTATTATTATTTTTTATTATTGTTAGAAGGTTTCAAAAGGAAATGTTATTAATGACTAAAGGGTTACATTAACTATGAGCTGTTCCTCATACATATGTTTACATTGTGAGTGAAAGGAGAAAGTAAGTGTCTATACATAAAGGAAATGAAGGGAAGGTAGTTGATCAGTGTTGTGTTTATTTACATTATATTTACAGAAATGGCCAGGAAAAATATTCATTTGCTAATTTAAATTTGGATATATTTAATGCAATCACTTTGATTAACATTTTGGTGTGGGCTGGTGGAGATACCTATCTTTAGTGACCTTTAGTATTCATTTTACTTAATAGATATTTGCGAGTGATAGTTCATGTAATCAATTCTCAAATGCTCTGCGTTGTCATTGTCAGGTGGCAATCAGCAAATATTTGTTGCATTGCAGATGGTAGTATTATCTTCAGTATTTAAGACTACTTGAGTTTGTTGTTGCAGTTCTTGAGATAAATAGTATGCATTCAGCTGAAAATTCACTATATTTCTGTTGTTAGCTAATGGCACATCATTTTGGGAAAATGGTTGTTGATGACATGGATTGGCAGGAGCATGGATGCCAGTTAAAGATTTGATACCTGTGTGATAAGTGACCAGATTACTGGAAAGATGTAAGGATGCACAATTTTATTACCTCTGACTCTTAATTTTGTCAGTTTGCTATTAAATGTTGATAGATGGCACCTTGTATTGTTTCTTAAGATAATAGTACAACAAGTGCACCAACATGCATAGAGCATAAAAGTGGCTGGGCATATTGATAAACCAGAGCATTTGTAATATGAGTTAATGATAGACAGAGGGATAGTGTTGGTTTATCTATAGGCTATGACCATGTTATAATAAGTTCTGTATAGTGATGAACAGTGATAGAATAGATGTTGCTATGTTTCTTCTACCCTATGACATTGGAAGCAAAAGGGATTAACATTAGTGTACCACTACTAGTATTGCAGAAAATATGAAGTAGTCAGGGAATCAATGTTTACTTTTAGCAAAAAGTCAAAGTATTATGGCAGTAGAGATCTTTTTTGAGTTTATGGATGTTGATATCAAGCATTGCCTGATTTGGGTCATGGTACAGATTTGGATAAATTAATGAATATATTTGCCAGTATTAATAATTGTACATAGTTTGTAAAAAAATATCTAAGAGGACATGTTATTTATATAATTAATGATGAATAATAGTTGGTCATATGTGGGGGGGGGGATCTATCTGTTGGTGTTATTCGAAGAAGGCAATGATACATTGAAAACTGTTTGAGTGTAGCTATTACAAGGTTTATAATCTTCTGCAGATGAAAAATATGAATGATATGAAGGTCAAGCCGAATGTGATGGGGTGGTTTGCTAAAGTATTTTGCAGATGTGGACAGTGTCTTCCTCTTGCAGAGAGAAGACATTTTATTTGTAATACCAAGTTAATATGAAAAGTCAAAGAGATAATTAGTCACATAGAAAGACATGAAACTACAAAGACATGCTTAAATGCAGATAAATTGATTGATTGATTAATAAATACAAAATCGAATAAATAAAGACAGACAGACAGACAAACAGATAGATAGATAGATAGATAGATAGATAGATAGATAGATAGATAGATAGATAGATAGATAGATAGATAGATAGATAGATAGATAGATAGATAGATAGATAGATAGATAGATAGATAGATAGATAGATAGATAGATAGATAGATAGATAGATAGATAGATAGATAGATTTTGGTTCCAATCATCAATAAATAAAATTATTTTTATTTATACACATTTTTTTAAAAGTTAATTTAATCATTTCTTTGTTTAATGAGTTATTAATAATAATGATTTTTTTTTTTTGTTATGTCGTAGGAGGCAAAATTCAAAGACATGGGTACGCAAGAGACTTCCTGTACCACAACATTTGAGAAAAGTGGTTCACCGGAAGACGATGCTGAAAAAGGGCGATGTAAAAAAGCAATCTGTGGAGTTCGCCGAGGGAAAAAAGAGTTTAATCCTAGTGATATTGATAAATATTCACGTATCGTTTTCCCTATCTCGTTTATATGTTTCATAACTGTGTATTGGGTCGCCTACTTGAATATTAGTGAGGTTCTCAACGATGAATTGCTGAAGTAACCAACTCGTTAATATCAAGTATTCCAATACCTGTAGTGCCGTGGAAATATTGTATCTCGTTAAGTGACGGTAGGAGATAACTAATTTCTGGAAATGGTGGAAACGTATTTTTACCTCTCCCCTCCTTTTTATTTCTATTTTTATTTTTAAAAAAATCCTTAAGTACAATTTTATAAGGCATATGTTTTTAAGTGGAAAGAAAAAAGAATTATGAATGTATATAAATACAAATTTAATATGCAATTCGTGCACATATAGTCTGATGCTGTTAATCACGTGATTCTATGCATTACGTTGGTTGAAATTACTAGAAATAAAAAAAATAGTGTTAAAGCCATTTAAAAAAATATTGTTAATATAAAAGTAATTTGTAAATATTCATTAATCTATTTCCTGCCTTTTTTATTAAAAAATAGTCTACGATATCAATTGATTTTTGGGGGGACTAATTTTTCCCATTTGTTGAAAACCTCTCTTTTAATCTGTTCTCTTATTCTGAACAATAAGATATGTGCCTTCAGATGTAGATTTTATTTTATAACTGACTACCTCCATTGATTTTTTAAGTGGATGGGTAATAAAAAATTTAGCTGTAAAATATTATTGATTGTTTAGCTAGAATTTGTCACTTGTCTGTTAAGATTTTTTTAAGCATTTGGCTATATATTATTTACATAGGTACAATTTATATATATAATCGTTCTTTTTTATTTATTAAATATTATCAAGTAGTCGTCGAATTTTAATATTCGCAGTATGTTATGCACAGACAAAATGTATAGAGAGAATATGTTTGACCTTTTTTTTTTTAAAAAAAAAAATCTAATATTTCATTGATTTTCGTCACTTAACGATTTAAAAATTAAAAAAGTAAAGTATTTAAAAAATTGGTTTTATATTTTATAATCAAACGTTTCGCGGCATATTTTCATAATTATTAATAGCTCATATACCCTAAATATTACATATATAAACACAGGTATATAATAAGCCTGTGTGTTACAGTTATAATATCAATAAAGAAACAAAACAAAAATAAAATAGCAATACAAAAAAAAAATATTCTTTGCTTCAAACTAGCAGTATTTTTATTAAATAATAAATTATGGAAATATTTGATTATTAGGAATGGAATATTTAAAATTACAGCTTTTTTATTTAACATAAACTACCTCTAACTCAGTAATAATAATACGTAGATTAATTTAAATATTAGAAAATAAATTGTCAAATTATGTAATTATATCAAAAGGTTAATACGTGAATTTCTTTTCCTTGTTCCAATTTCATTAAAATACAATTGTTCAAAATCTGCTGTCTTCCCAAATATCATATTATTTTACTTTTATTTTAAAAAATATATAAATTAGAATTTAAACATTTTTTTGTTATTAATTTTATTTCAGTAAAAAAAAAAAAAGAAAGAAAACGTATAACGTAAAGTAGTTATTTTTGCTTTGTATAAGTTTATGATCGATTATCAAGGAGGTTTTCAACATCTCTCTCTTTATAATGTTTTTCTTGTTTGGTTTTTTATTTTTATTTTAAAATAAATTATTTTTAACTTCTATTTTTATCTTCTTTTTTCTACTGAAATTTATCTGGTTACAATTTTTCCACGGTACAGTAGGATTTCTTTTATCTGGCCCATTTTTGATTACTGTTTTTTTTCTTTCTAGAAACAAAAATGGGTATTATATATGTATATTTTTATTTTACAATAATCATGGTAATCCAATTTCAATTAATTTAATAAGCAAAATTGTTAAACCTAATTGTCTGTATTAATGCATTGAGGAAACTGCAAAGACTGAGCAAAATGTTTTATTTATAAACTATATGTGTGTGTGTGTGTTTGTATTACTTTGGAATATATTATCTTGCCAATACTTATACGTGTATATAAAACAAGCAATTTATTATGTTAAAGTAACTAAAATATTTTTTTAGATGAATCCATTATGGCTATCCATTTAAAAATAGTCTGAAAATTATTATCATTTTAATATATTCATCTATTTCTATATATATTATTGATATTTTTTCAATAACACCACTTTAGTTATTTGACTCTAAGAGCATTTAATTTTATTAAAATTCTTTTTTTTCACCCATTTTATATCTATATTCATAATGAAAATTCTCATTTGAATTCAAAATTAGGCTTTTAGAAGTTTTTCATTCATTATTATTATTATTTTTTTTCATTTATAACTTCTTATAATATATGCTCTAGAATAAACAATTTTTATTGTTCACCTATATAAAAACTAATAATTCTATACTAAGGTAACAAAGACTAAGTCATTTTAATTTGAATAATTCATTGTAAAAATATTGGGTGAATATTGTTTTACTAAAATATTTTTGTGATTAGTAATATTAATTATAAAATAATAAAATATCATTTTTTAAATATATTTATTGTTCATATATAATAGATCAAAATTGAATGTTACATTTTCCAAACTGACTTCATTATTTTATTGTAGCATAAGTATTATTTTACAAATTAGGACTTGCAACCAGTTCTCATATTTTTCAAAGTTTTGTTAATTACTACTTTCGTTACTGTACTAATTGTACCTATTTATATCCAATTTGTAAAATACATGTTTATAATATATATATATGTGTGTGTGTGTGTGTGTATGTGTTATGTTAGAACAAATAACTCAAAACTGAAGATGCTTTATGATTTGTTTAAAAAAAATAGGCCAATAAAAAAATATCAAATAAAAATTATACCTTATTCAAATTGGAATACCATGCAATTAGATAAAAGAAACACTACTGTAAATCTACTACTAGGATGTTGGTGAATATAATTTTTTTTTACAAAAAAAATATAAAAACAAATGAATAAAAAAGGTCTATTACCTTGTCAAATCTGCTCACTGACTCAATATTTCGAGATAAGGGAAAGATTAAAATAGGAAGTTTTGTATTATAGCCTACAGGAAAAGTGAAAAAAGAGAGATTACTTTATAATTGTTAACCAAGGTTTAATTTCTATAAGTGAATTTTATATTTTATTTCATTCGCCCCTGCTTTTGTTTTATTTTTATACAATTGCCATCTTAACATTCTCTTAGAGTTTTGAATTAACAAAATAGTTCAGCTTTGCTTTATTTTTGTTAAATATTTATTTCTATTTTTATTATTTGTCACCAATTGTAAGCTATTTTGATATCTAATATATAATATCTGGCAGCTCAATTTATTTACTTTCTTTATTTAAAGACTCTAAAAAAAAAAATTAAATAAATAAAGTACAGGTTAAAATTTACCTGTTGAAAAATTGCATGTCTATATAAATACCAACCAATTATTCCACTATCCCTCCTTTTCCTACCTGCGATTTAAATTATTTTAGTATTTCTAACAATTATCTACATAGTTTCTTATAAAAAACTCCTAATATTGCAATAATATTTTTTTTTTGTTTTAGTTTTTATTAATTTTTGGAAGGCTTCCAGTATATTGAATGTTTGCTCCTACCTTTTCAAATTTGGGTGCGACCATAATTTTCGAGTTGACAACAAATATTAATAATACAATAATAATTATTAGCAATGATCTTGAGAAGAATTTACTAATATGCAAGATGCACTTGGAAAAATATAAATTTTCTCAAAATCTGCTGAGATGAGATGGGTGACACAGTATGAAACTTTGCTCATATTCCAACAATAAAAACAGCTAAGAAGTTGACTTTTCCATTGACGTACTAATTCATCATTCATCACTTTCTGTAATATTATCTAAATAAAGCACTTTTTCTAGAAAATAGTAATATGTTAAATATTCAATAAGTGCAATTTTTTTGCCTGTTTAATGCTTTTTTTAATAGCTGAGCTTTGTAATTTTAATAATTAATATGAAATATATCTTGCTAATAATTAATTCGGTTTTCTTATTAATATTATTTTATATATATATTTAAATCTCAATTTGAAATTCTCAGTGTTATCCTTCATGCTTTATTCTGTATCTGTTGAAATAAAAAGTATTTTGTTTAATGTATATATGTATATTAAATTGAACTATTTGATAAGAGGATAACTCTGTATTTGATTGTAAAATATATATTATTAGATTTATCAAATGCTTGGAAAAACAAATAATCTGCTCTATTTCCCTGCTTTGCAGTTTGAGTTTGAAGGAAATCTTTTTTTACCAAAGTATATGAAAGTATTTAATGAAATAGTTGTATAGAAAAACAAAATAAAATATAGCTTTGCAAAAAAAAACCTAATGGCTGCATTATATATAAATAGAAAATCACATTGTTTGATTGTACCATGTTGTTGGCCAGAAAGAAATGGCAATGCAAAGAAATAGAGCAGATTATTATTTCTTTTAAGCACTTGATAAGTCTAAACAAAATGCTTTTCAGCCGAATACAGGAAGTTTGTCCATCAAATAATCAAATGTAATCATATATATAAAAATAATATTATTACCGAAGCTAATTGTAGTTAATATTTTTCCTGATGTTTTTCATTAATATTTTGTATTATAACTATACGTGTCTTAAGTTATAACAATTTTAATTGATTCTTTTTGTTTGTGAACAAACGCAAAAGTTACTATGTAATCTCATTATCAGTCAATGGAAAAGTTAATTCCCCGTATTTATGTATGTCTGTCTCCTGTCTGCCAGTGGTGTTAACCATGTACAACAAAGTGCATATTGAATGTTTAAAACTATGTTTTATTTTTAAATTTTATTTAATTTTTTTATTTTCATTTTTGGCTTTAAAATTTTAGTCTTCTATTTTAAAAAATAAAACAGTTATTATTATTATTACTATTATTATTTTTAAAAAAGTAAACCCTGTCTATTGTTTGTTTCGTCATTGGACAAATAATTCCCTTGTGTATGTCGTCATTTAAAATGATTTTAATCGGATTTCGATAAAGCTTTTGTAATCGAAGTCTTCTGTCTGTTTATCCGAATATACATATTTTTGTTTTAAAAAAATATGACAGTTAAATATTGTCTATGTCTAAAGTTAATGTCAATTCCCTTATTCATAATCTTAAAAAAATAAAAATAAAAAAAATTAAAAAAATATATTATAAAAGAGCTAATTTTAGTTTACAGTAACTTCACAACACAACTTTCTTTGTAAATCTTTAAAACGTTTAACTGACATAATTAACAGTAAGACAACGCATGTTTCTTTCATGCGAATAATTAGTTGAGCATTTCTCGCCTTAATCTTTATCCCTCTAAAATATCCTATAATATATATATATCCTCACCTATATTTGCTTTAATAGACAATTCTGTCTCACAAATAAAGTCTTTTAATGTGCTGATTTAGGCGACAAAGTATATTTAAAAGTACACTTCAGATATAAATAATTATTTTAGATTTTTAAACAGAATTTGAAAAATAGTATTACACAGATATATTCTGAAATTTTACTTAGATTTATGTTTCAAGGTTAATCTTAATTATAATTATTATAATAAAATAATATTAACAAATTAGACGTTGATGCATTTTTTTTTTTTTTACGTGTCAAGATATTTTATTAATTAAATTATATGGAATTTCACACATTAGTTTTTTGCGCATGCGTTTTCTTTTTTCTATTTTTTATTAATCTTTAGTTTTATTTTTAATCTCGTTATTTTTATCAGTTGCAATTATAAAGCAAAAAAATTTGTCCTTTTTGTCGCATCTATGTGAGGTAGGGTTAATTAATAAATTAAAAATATTGGATTTTTAAATAAAAAATTTTAGTCTAGTAATAAAATTTGAATTATCTTTATCTAGGCTAACTTCCATAACAATGTTAAAGCAACATTTTCGAGATCCTTATTTATATTAAGCATAATTTTAAATTTTAAAACTAACACTTTTGCCATCACAAATTTGTGTTATGTGTGTTTTAGTTATTATTGTTTAATTTGAATAAAAAAACAAAATAAAAATAAAAAGTTTAATATTGGGTTTCTAAGCATTTTCTTTGGAAAAGAAACAATTATATTAATATCATTATTATTATTAATAGTAAAGCGATAATGAAAGATATCAAAGAGTAAATTAAAAATAAGACAGTGATGAATACCACACTCATATCTTAAAAATATATTTGTTTCATATTGGTAAACCAACATAAGAACTTATGCACATATATATCGATACCTATATGGGCCTGTGTGTAACATTTTAATTTCTATTAACATAATTTTAAATAAAGTCATTATAAAAAAAAAAGGGTTCAATTCTTGAGAAAAACAAACAGCTCAAAGCACAATCTGCAATATGCGAGATGTTAACATTACAAACAAGCAAGTATTGTGTTTACCACCATTTGCAATCTCAAGGATTCATGTTTAGAGATCAAATATTTAGTATCTATCTACTTTTGGCTATTTTAGTAAATGTTTGAAGAGTCAGATGATAAAAATTAAAGTATTTGGAATACTTCAAGTAGGATTATGTGGTAATGTCAGCTGAGTGGTTTAAAGTGAAAAAAAAAAAGTTATAGATATATGAAATTCCATTGTATTATTTCACAAAAAAATAAGAAAGAATACTTAGTTATATTATTACATTTTGTACATTTATAAATCTAACTTATTTTTGGAATGCGTGTAATTTTATTTACCACTTGTTAATATTTTTTATTTATTTATATTTATTTAAGAATGATCCAGCATAATTAAATGCTGACGTCCTGAATTTTTTTAAATGATAATTAATTATTTTATTTTTATTTTTGTCTCTGTCCTAAAGTGATGATAAGCTAATGTATATATTATAAATAATAATTTAAAAAAGTGTAATAAAAAATATTTGCTAAAACCTTTGTTCAGACTTTTTTTTTTAAATTTATTTATACAACTGTTGGTGCTTAAGTATGTATATATTATTTTTCTTTTCTCTCTCTCTCTCTATCTCTCTCTATCTCTCTATCTATCTCTCTTTCTCTCTCTATCTCTCTATCTTTCTATCTATCTATCTATCTATCTATCTATCTATCTATCTATCTATCTATCTATCTATCTATCTATCTATCTATCTATCTATCTATCTATCTATCTATCTATCTATCTATCTATCTATCTATCTATCTATCTATCTATCTATCTATCTATCTATCTATCTATCTATCTATCTATCTATCTATCTATCTATCTATCTATCTATCTATCTATCTATCTATCTATCTATCTATCTATCTATCTATCTATCTATCTATCTATCTATCTATCTATCTATCTATCTATCTATCTATCTATCTATCTATCTATCTATCTATCTATCTATCTATCTATCTATCTATCATCTATCTATCTATCATTATGTTTGTCTCTATATATTCATCCATCCAAATAATGTTTGATCTGTCTGATTATTTAAGGATCTATCTATCTATCTATCTATCTATCTATCTATCTATCTATCTATCTATCTATCTATCTATCTATCTATCTATCTATCTATCTATCTATCTATCTATCTATCTATCTATCTATCTATCTATCTTTTTATATTATATTTATCTATTTAATGACTTATCCAATTATCCATCTATCATTCTTTCTATCCATCTATCTATTTATTTATCTATCTGTACACTCATTCATGAATAAATATCTACAATTATTTTATTATTATGTATATAAATTAGAGATAAAGTCTTATTAGTGATAATGCTATTATTTTAAAATAATTACCTATTGTTTCTTCTATTTTTATAAGTATTCAATGGCACATTTATTATTTTGAAGTGAAATACCACCATATCATTTCTGGATGCTCCCCTCCTCCCACACACACACACACACACACACTTTCAAATTGTTCAAATCCCATCAACTACTCATTATTAGTTTTCTTGTTACAACATTCATTTTCAAAATTCTTTGACAGAATCTTAGTTTTAGAAGCATAAACATTTTTATAATTCTTCTTCAAATATTTTAATATTCATATTCATAAAAAGAGCCCCTGGAAGTACAATTTAAGGGTAAGAATTGGTTTAATTTTTAAAAACACGATTATATATTTAATAGTGAATTTTTTTCTGTGTTTACTCATGACTTTCTACAGATATTATGCAAAAATGTAGATAATAAATTTTAAATTTGTCTCCCATTGAACAAGATTACTGAAAAAAACATAATATATGGATTGAATAATGATCAAACAATGTAATACTTCATGTAAAATGATTGGAACTTAATTAAATACTACTTTATTTATAAATACTTTTTAAGAACATCTAATCTTTTAAATGTTTAGTTTTTTCATCAATTTGTAAAATAATAAAATGAATTAATTTTTTAAATTGCACATTTAAATGTTTAATTTTTTTCATCAATATTTAGATAATAAAAAATATTTCTGATTTTTTACCCATATTAAAATAGGTTGATTTTAGAATATTATATTGAGTGATATTTATTATCAATTCTCTTACTTTTCCTGTTAAAAAAAATATTTAGTTAAGCGTTGGTGGTCGAGTGGTCAGCATAGCTGCCTTATAAGCAGTTGTTCCGTGTTCGCTTCCCGGCTGATGCTTTGACAGATGGAAAAAAAAATATCAGTTTTTATATTATATGGTATATTGAAAGTGTTTTAATCAGCTAATTATCATACATCAAACAATATTTGTTTCTGTGTGAATATGAAGTTGCTTCAAATCTTTACTTCATCAGAAAAGCCTATTTTTCTGATGAAATGCCTGCATTATAATGAAATTCACTAGAAATATTTTAAATTATTTGAATGTTCAAAATTTATAAAAATCATGGGTCGGTGCTCAAATATAAAACATTTAATTAGTTACATCCTCATGCACACTATGTATCTTCAATTTACCAAAAGTTCTTAGCTATTAGTATAAAATAAAAAGTTTATGGTTGAAAATTAACAGTAAGAAATAGTTTCATTTTATTTTAGAATTAGAACAAACAATTCCTAGATAATTTAATGAGCTTGGATAGAAAGTCAAATAATTCAAATGGACAGAGTAGTAGAAAAAAGTCTAAACATATTAATAACGTTTTACCTGAAACTTCTTAATTATATCTAATTTATTATTCAAAAAAAAGGGCTAAGATTTTAAATCTTATTATAAAAGGAAAAAAAGAAATATATTTTTTTTTTAAATAATATTTTTTTTTTTATTCAATATTAACTTACAGAAAATAGAAAATTATCAGTAAGCAAATAAAAAATAATATCGTTTTCATTTTCGACATAATTAAACTGAGAAACAAATATTTTATGTTTTATTTTAGAAGTAGTACTGTAAACAGAATAAATATTAAACAAAGAACTGTAAACAGATAATTAAAAATAAACTGAAAATTAAAACATATATTATCGTTAGTATCTGTATCTAAATCACAAGATAAAGATTAAGGACTTCAAAAATAAAAGAATTGAGTTGGTGTTATCAGACGTCAATGTTTAGAAATAGTAATATAGGGAGGATGTGTTCACCTGATGGCACTTCTCCAGGCATCTCCTAATAGGCATAGAAAATATTAGGCATTTGTTAATTGAATGTAAACACCTGAAAGCAGAAAGGGTGGGAGAATAAATATAAACAAAGTGATTTTATAGAAAATGGGTACTTGGATTTTATGCTGGGTTTGGGAAAATATAAAGGGGATTTATATATAAGTGCCATAGAGTTGATAAAGATTATGTTGTGGAAATGGGATGGAGCAGAATAGAGAACAATATGGAAAAGACTTCGGATGGGGAATAGAAAGGTAAGCAAATTTCTCTGGGCATTGGGGCCAAGAAATTCCTGATTTCAATAAAGGAGAGGCCACAATGCATCAAATCACAGTAAATCTCATACTTATTAAATGTTTTTATTGGTTTAAAACTACAAATTAACAAAAAAAAACACACTAGATTAGAGACTAAGCCTTCACTATTAAGGTAGGCTCTTTTCAGAGCTATAATTATTAATATCTGGATAGATAGATAAAATATAATTCTTTACTTATCAAAATGCTAAAAACTTCTAGCTCAAATGCTATTAATAATGTTAAAGTCAAAAATACTTCAACAAGTAAAAATGCACAAGAAAACAGTTTTAGTTGTTCCAAAATCAAACCAAATGAAGTTATCTCACAAGAGTTAACTAATCAATTAAATGGCTCCAATAAGTCTGCTAACATAGATAATAATTTATAACTGAAGATAAAACCTACATATGCCAACATTTTAAATAGTAATGAAACAGATTCCACAATAATCACTGGGTGAATATATTATTCTTTTTTCATCACTGATTGCCAAGAATCTGAACAAATCATTGTTTCTATTGATACTATAATATTTAAATAAATGTATATTTCAGCCTGTATTCTATCCATCCCTCGTCTGCATAATTAAATGGACATATTACGGTTCTATGTGTGAGGGGTCAGACTGACTTAAGGTCAACATGGGAATGATAATAATATTGGCACCAATAAGGGCTTTGAGCAGTCCATCCTTGGATGTTCAATGAAATAGATGGCTGAAGAGTAGGAGAGTGGAAAAAAATTGAAACTTGTCCATTAAAGTTTAAAGATTTGCTATCTTAACATAATCTGAACACTGATTGTATATATATGTGGGAGATAGAGATCTGGACTAACTGATGAGCACTGGAGATCATTTATCTGTTACACATGTATGTGGTCATGTGTATCAGTTGTATAAGATAGATAGGATAGATATAGAGAGGGAGCTTGAAAGTTTGAACTCAAGATCCTTACAATTATATTGATACTACAAATAACTGGTCAGAGACAAATAAATCCAATAACAATTTTAAAGCTTTCCAAAAATTTAATATTGGTAAAACAATAAATATATCTATTATAGATAGAAATGCTTATGTAATGCAATTTCCAATAAATGAATTTTATTCATATTTAACTGAGAAAAAATAATGGGTGTCTATTGTCAAGATTCTAATCACCCTAATAATCTATCATTGGTATTAGAAGTTCACAACACACCTCAAACCAAATCTCTCTAAAATACATACATTCTCCGAACAATAAATATATAGATATTAATAGAACAGTAAACCATCAGTCCAAATCAATTGTCAGGTTAGATTCACAAACCATGACCTGCAAAAGATATTGAACACATACAAAAAAATACCAATTTCAGATAGCTTTTGAAAAAAAGCATATTTCCTGCCAAATACAACAGTTGGCAGTATGACCCTAAATAATAGCCCTCAACTATATGAGTTACATATAATTTATTCTACAGACTCTTCACCATTGATCATAAACTTAAAAGGAATAACAGCACAATAAAAATCATCTAATAAAGACCACCACAATGTTTTTCTAATCCATGTGAATCAATTTTTATATAATAGAGGATATACCCAAAGGTATACATTTTCCATGTTTTAATGATGATTATGCTGTAGATTCATCAAACAAATCTAAAATGGATTGTGTTACAAATAATTGTAAAAATAAAAACTACACATTATCATGGGAAAATGAAAATAGTTTTGTAACACTCTGAAAGAAAAATACTAAAACAGAAATCAAAAGTAAGTAGTAAATGATAATGTCATTATAAATTCTTCTCACACGATAATTAAATCACAAACCAAAACCAAGGTATGAAAAAGGTAATTTTCTAAAATGTGCACCTTCAACATAAAAAACCAAGCTAGTTAATATATCAACAAAGAGTATTTTAAATGGCAATACAAAATCTATGCACTGGGTAAGAAAACATAATGATAATTTCTCACTTACTCTTGAAAAATTTCTATTTTTATAGCAAGAGTGGAAACTCGTAAAAAAGCAATCAAAGCAAAAAATTCACAATTCTAAAGAGAACAACATAACACAAAAATAAATAACGAATATAAAAGGCACTGTTGATAGTAATTCTTCTACAAAAGTCTTAGTACCACAGCATAAACTGATATGTATTCCTCAATAATTGATATTTGAACAATTGACAGAAGATAACACTTGTCTTTTCATATAAATTGTGGTAGATTTAATTTTATGTGTTATATATGGTATAAAATGACTAAACTGAAACTACACCAAACTATCTGTGAAATATTCATCTAAATAACTCCTGATAAGTTACAGCATTATATTAATTTTCTTTCCTATTGTAATCTTAGAATAAAGATTTATAAATATGCTATATTGTTAAAAGTCTATAATTTTTTTACTTTCTTTTAATTTAAATGCCATAATCCTATATATTAAAAATCCATCAAATATGCATGCACATATATATATTAGTTAACTTCACATAAATAAATGTGAGAGGTATTAATTCTATGTTTTTTTTGTCATTAGTAATTGGATAAGTAATTTCTCTCCTCATTATCCTCATATTCACTGAAGTATCTCATCCCATTATTGTTGCTGCAGTAGTTAGAATGGTAACACACCATATGCCCCCTTTTTAATATTTTAAAGTTGTATACTTTAATGATAATATGAACATCATCACTCTATACCATTATGCCTTTACTATTAACATTATAATTATTTAGTTACAGTAATAAAAGAGAATTAATATTTTCATTAATTAATCAAATCAATCTAATTTAATCCAATAATCACCCCCAGCTAAGCTGTTAGATGACTTTAACATATATGTAATTTGTTTTCAAATATTTATATTTCACATCTGAGGCAGTAATATCTGAAATATACATTTATTTTCAAAAATAAACTTTCATTAATTGTGCAATGAATATATATGGACACTTAAGATTGCAACTTGACTACAGAGTATGAAATATTGATACAATGAAGTTTAAATAAACCTCTTTAAACATGAAATAAACATGTCCATGTAATGAAGACTAATAATAGTCAATTATAACAGTACAAACTGCAATAGTTTTAAATTGCTCATGTATTATTTAAATAGTAAGCAAAATAATGCTTAACGCAAAAAGGGATAATATGTAACCATTAGAAACCAGTGACCACCTAAACATGCCAATATAGATAGTAATCAATACTTCTCACTGTTGTCAATGCAAGTTTAGGTGGTGACTGGTTTGTAATGGTTACATATTATCTCATTTATCTTTAAGCATTATTTCACTTATTATTTAAATAATATATGAGCAATTTAAAAGTATTGCAGTTTGTAATGTTATAATTGTCTATTTATTAGTCTTCATTACATGGACATGCCTATTTCATGTTTAAAGATATTTATTTAAATTTCATTGTATCAATATTTCAATCTCTGTGGTCAAGTTGCAATCTTTAAGTGTCCATATGTATTCATTGGACCATTAGTAAGAATGGATTGCCACTCATTATTATTAGAAGAGAGGTTGCCTTGACAACTGTGAGAAATATTGATTACTATCTATATTGGCATAGGTGGTGACTAGTTTCTAATGATAACATATTATCCCATATATATATATATATAACACATAACATTAATACTATATATAATCATTATAACACATAACATTAATACTAAAAGAAAAAAAAAGATAGAATTGAAAATTCCTCTTTTAAATGAGTAATTTTAGCTTATATTAAAAAGGTTACTGATAAAATCACTAGAAGACTATCTTGTTTTAATATAAAGACTACTTTTTCTACTGGCAAAAAAACTGGTGATTTTTTATATAAACCTAAAGACAGAATATTATGGAAACACCAAGGAGTTTAAGAAATTCCATGTTTGGAGTGCTCAAGAAGCTATGTGGGTCAGTCTAATAGTCAAACAAATGTCAGAATTAAGGAACATAGAAATGCTTTTAATCAAAAAATTAGCATATCAGTTTTTACTTCCCATTTTTTAGAAATTGGTCACAAATCTGATTTTGACAATACAAAAATACTTGCTAATTTGGAAAGATATGATTTAAGAACCATGAGAGAGTCAATTGAAATATTAAAGAGACCTACTGGTTTAAATAGGGCTGACAAAGTACAACATATTCCAGCTATGTGGAAACCTCTCATTTTATCTAATATTAACTTCAAATTAATAAGTGAAAAAACTGACAGAAATAAACATTTTGATAAGCCTCATATTGTGAGTGCTAAACTACTTCAAGTTAAATCTCATTTCTCATCTTGCACTGAGTCATGTTATTGTTTGAGATCTAATGATTTTTCTTTCAAAAGTTAACCTTGATAATGGTGCTTGCTAGTCTGTTGAAATATCAGATTGTAATGCGAAATAATACACAGTTTATTCACAAAAATATCTATATATCTACCTACCTACCTACCTACCTATCTATCTATCTATCTATCTATCTATCTATCTATCTATCTATCTATCTATCTATCTATCTATCTATCTATCTATCTATCTATCTATCTATCTATCTATCTATCTATCTATCTATCTATCTATCTATCTATCTATCTATCTATCTATCTATCTATCTATCTATCTATCTATCTATCTATCTATCTATCTATCTATCTATCTATCTATCTATCTATCTATCTATCTATCTATCTATCTATCTATCTATCTATCTATCTATCTATCTATCTATCTATCTATCTATCTATCTATCTATCTATCTATCTATCTATCTATCTATCTATCTATCTATCTATCTATCTATCTATCTATCTATCTATCTATCTATCTATCTATCTATCTATCTATCTATCTATCTATCTATCTATCTATCTATCTATCTATCTATCTATCTATCTATCTATCTATCTATCTATCTATCTATCTATCTATCTATCTATCTATCTATCTATCTATCTATCTATCTATCTATCTATCTATCTATCTATCTATCTATCTATCTATCTATCTATCTATCTATCTATCTATCTATCTATCTATCTATCTATCTATCTATCTATCTATCTATCTATCTATCTATCTATCTATCTATCTATCTATCTATCTATCTATCTATCTATCTATCTATCTATCTATCTATCTATCTATCTATCTATCTATCTATCTATCTATCTATCTATCTATCTATAAAGATGAAAGAAAAAAAAAACACCGATATAAAACTTGGTAGATATTTTTTTACATTTTCACTGGGAATAAAAATAATAATAATCGTTAAATAACTCTGAATTTAAAATAAAATTCTATTATAAAATAAGAATTTGAAAAGATCTAATAAAATTTAATACTTTTATTCTGATTTTGAAAATAATAAAAAACAAGTGTATTTTATGTTTAAAAGAGAACTGATAATTGTAAATATTTTTATTATGTATTATTTTCAAAAAATCCTTTAACTAAAACTTGTATAAAATATCTTTTTTTAATTAATGCTTATATGCATTTTACGATCTAAGTAAAACATGTAGATCACACCTTTGGTAAAATAGCAAAGTTGCTTTCAAAAGTAGCTTTTAATTAAAAGGGATTTCAAAGGATTAGTGATCTTTTTGAAAATATAACAAAAAACTGTAATTAAATGTGTTGTTATCACCCCAATCTAATTCTATAAAAGGGGTGATAAAAATATCAGTTCAGAGGGGCTTTCAGTTTTTACAAGAGCTGACCAGAGTAGTCTGGTTTCAATAAGCAGTAGCCAAATAGGCCAGCTTCCAAGTTTGGATAGCAATTTTTTTAAGATAGTTCTTGTCTTAATATTTTTGTGAAGCAGTTGGCTAACAGAATTGGTGTTTGAAGAGTTCATAAAGTAGCTCCCATGAAGATGGAACTGAAGTCAAGCCAGTAGATGCAGAAGTGAGCAGTGTACTAGTTCTACATACTGGAATTTCCATTCACTTGAAGACTGGGTCAACTTAAAATGAATCAATTAGCCTGTACAAATGTGTTGCAGAAGACAGTTTTTTGGCATGAAGCTCATCAAGCCCTAGATAAAAGGGAGTATGCCAACATACCTGATTATAATTCCCTGATGATGACAATTACCTGAATAATTATTTTCTCTAATGATAAAAACAAACCTGGATTATATTTTTATGATGGACCAAAAACCAAGCTTACAAAAAGAAAGCTTGAAAAAAATGGGACACATATGTTGCAGGTTGTCTAGACATGCAAGAAAGCACAGACAACAGGATTGTTTTACATATTGTGCCAGTCAAAATTGTGTATTTATTCAATGAGACCAATAATCCAAGCAAAAATACTTTGAATCCAACCATACTCAAGATACAGATGTCAGGGGAATTGTGAATCCTAATCTGTTTGCCTGAACTATTGCCTCTCTGACTAATGGATAACATTTGTCATGACATTAGCAGTCCTTGGTTTTATTCCATCCCAGTTGGAGGTCATGGTTCACAAAGTGACTCAAAATAATAAAGGGTTTATATAAGAAAGTAATGATTTGATGAATTCTGATGATTGCAAAACAGTGCAGTTGTTATGTGATATTGACAACTAATAGTTTGAACTGTAACAATTATAATTTTTTTATGGCAACATTACAAAGAAGTGAATTTAAATCAAAGAAATATTATAAATAACTTGGGTAATTAATATTAGAGATTCGGATTAATGACAAATTAAGCTAATTTAAAATAATAATACTACAGGAATTTATTAAGAAATTGAGTTATTGGCAGTACAAAATAAGTTGAGTTTTGTTTATACAACTAGGTTATACTTCTTGAATTCACAATTACATACTTTAAATACTCATTAAGTACTTTAAATAAATTTGAAAATAAAGAAATATTTGAACATTTCAATTTAGTAGATAATTGCAATCCAATTAAGACATAAACTTGTTTTGATGCAGCTAAATGCAAAGCATATGATAAATAAAAGTAAAAATTTGTTAATTGATCTGCCAAGAACCAATCAGCAATAAAACATCATTAGCCCTCTTTAAGAGATTACAAATAAATCTATGATAGATAGATAGATAGATAGATAGATAGATAGATAGATAGATAGATAGATAGATAGATAGATAGATAGATAGATAGATAGATAGATAGATAGATAGATAGATAGATAGATAGATAGATAGGTAGATAGGTAGGTAGGTAGGTAGGTAGGTAGGTAGGTAGGTAGGTAGATAGATAGGTAGATAGATAGATGGTAGGTAGATGAGATAGATGATAGATAGATAGATAGATAGATAGATAGATAGATAGATAGATAGATAGATAGATAGATAGATAGATAGATAGATAGATAGATAGATAGATAGATAGATAACAAGACATGAGAGATGTGCATTTAAAACACTATTACATTTAAATCATTTGTATGTAATGCTTTTGGAAAGCAAAATAGTTCATCTTAAATAAATTAGATAATCAGATTTAACTAATTAACTGGATTGATTGGTGAAAGAGGTGTCATCATGGCAGAGAGCATTTCAGGTTTGCAAACATATATATATATATATATATATATATATATATGGCTGCAGAAGGGAGTTTGCTATTAACTGAAAGGAGACCTTTTGATTCCTCTTGGAGGCCTTAAAGGAACCGAGCAGGGCAAATTCCTAATGTCCACTCCATACGTTCTTGCTGTTGCAGCTGATATTACTATGTGTTTATTCATATAGTATACGAACATGGATGGGCTGCTCACCAACACACATTAGCCAGCATGGTGAGTTCATTGGCTTTTTACCTCTGAGTTTAAGATCAAGAAACACCATGGTCTGTCTTCTCAATGTCTGATAGGGCAGAATGAATGTTTGTGTAAATGATAAATATTTTTCCAATATATATATATTCTAACCCAGTATATATATATATTATTATTATTAGAATATTTATTTTATTACTAACTCTATATATAATTAATTAGTTTATTTGCACTTGTGACACTAATTTTTCTGATTGTTGTTAAGGCAACCAAAATAAAAGCAACATATCCATTAATTTTCCAATATGATCTAAAATACTTTTCATATAATACAATTGTACATTCAATTCTCTTAAGCTATGCCACGATTGTAATAATAACAATAATTGATCACTTATTAATTTAAAGAATAATTATAATAATATTAATCTCAGGGTTCTTTGTTTCATGTAAGGAAATGCTCGGCAGTAGTGTGTTGTCGCATATGACTGTCATTCTGGTCGGCTATAGGAAACATTTATTTTACTTAATTCAATGTGTCTTCATCTCTCATATCTACTGCTATATTATTTAAAGAGATGATAATTCTATTCAATAGTGATGTATAATTTTGAATATCACAGCCTTTTTTTTTTTTTTTTTTAGAATCTCAGTCAGAATAATAAAAAGACAAGGGTGCTTTTTGTGTCCTTCCATCATCCATGACAACACAATAATATAACTAAGATTTATTACTTAGACAATTTAACTAAATGGGAATGGAATAATGTGCAACCAAAGTTAATGGTTTGGGAATAAATTCATTTTTGTACAAAGGTGAATGTTTAGTCTTAAGTTTTCAACTCCATAAATAATTATCATTAAACTAAAATATAATGACATATTCCGATCTGCTTAACTTTATTTATCTGGTATATTAAGTTTTTAAGAATTTGGAATGATTTCAGACTCAAGAAAAGGTTTTGCAAATATTGTGCAAACACTTATATTTAGCATATAAAAACAAAAAAATGAATCTACAACAAATTTTAACAAGACTATAATTTATTATTATCACAAAAAAAACTATATGAACATTTATTCAATAATCCCATAGTAATACAAAAATGTAAAATATAACTGACATTAATCTGTATACTCTTTTGGTTATGGACTAGAGGTTACTACTTCTCCTGTATGCAATCGTATGGATTGATTAACTAAAATACATTTCATTACGAATACATTGTTTATTAAATTTTGGTAACCTTGTAGAAGCTTTTATTCAAAATTATTGACTAACTATTTTTTTTTTTTTAAAATGATTAATCCCATCATATGCAATACGCAAAATATTAAATTTATTTCTAATACATTTACTTTATTTATGGTCTTTAATGGGATAACCTATTCTAATTATAGGCCAGCTATCAGAAGTTACACTTACCATCTTACATTTAACTTAATGCTAACTTAAGTTATGATACAAATTTCATTCATACGTATAATTTTAAAATATGAGTATTATTTAATTACTAACCAGAATTAAATATTGCATTTGAATATTCCTTCAGTAAATAAGCGTTTTAAATTACGCAATTTTAATTACTTTCTCCATTGATTTACTTGTCAAATACTAGCAATATTTAGCAGCACAATACAGATATTGACCCTAGTTACTAACTTTATACTAAAGTGCATCTTGAGGAACTAACACCTCCAATATAACCTTTATCTTGCCCAAACTTTCAAAATTAAGCACAATAATCAACACCTTCCATGGTGGAGCTATCTTTATTTTCACATGAGGAATATGGAATAACCACGAAGGTCTGTAGAGTAATCTACTACATTAAAATATTTTGGTGGTTTCTTGCCTCTTACTTGGGCATACAATGAACACACACCAAATACAATCCTCTCCTGGGATTTAAACGAATGAAGCATACTAAATGCTAGATAAATTCTTGATCGTCCTATCTATGAGAATCGATCACTTGGGCTATAAACATACCCGAACATTATATTTAAAATCTTCCTCTCATGGAAAACAAAGCCTTTGGGGAGATCATTTTTCATTCCACAAAATAAATACATTATAATTATTACCTATGCGAATATTAAGCATATACCAATGTTATATCTGGGCAGGATAAGTAAATACACTGATCATAATAAACTTATGTTACCAGGTATACTTTGATCAACATCTGAAATCAATGGACATCATAGAATAAAAGTATAATAATTTTAATTTTAATAAAGGAACATTCAAAAATAGTTGGTAGCATACTATCTTAAACTAAATAAAGTGGATGTGTTATTTAAGAATAATTAGGAATAAATTCCTCAATTAATACAGTATAAATTCGTTTCAACTTTAACAAGAAATATTTTGTTATAGCATTTGTTTTTTTTTAGTTACTTCTGATAATTTTCAATATTTATTTTACCCCTTAAATATCTAAATATATATATTTTTTTTTACGTATCTAACATACAACATTTCTACCTACAATTGTATGTACTAATTAAAACATATTTTATAGATTTTTTTTTTTTTCGTGTTAAATATCAACTTAACCTATAATAATTATATTAAAACATACCTTTGTTATAACAAGGCTATTAAATATCACTTGACCATACAGACTTTAATCTATGTGATATAAAAAAAATACATATCATTTATAACTTAGTTTTAAACAATCATTAATTAACAAGTGCATACTCTCTCATTAGAAAATGTTTTTCTGTTGAGCAATTGGTCCAGGTGAAGAGCTTTATCCAGCCGTATTTCACGAAGCAAGTTTAAAAACAATAAACGCATGGTATTATTTCCTTTAAATAAAAGTTTTCTCTTATTTTGTGCGTTTAATAAATTAGGTAAAGAAACATATAGCAGAATTGAAGATTAATTCTTACTTGAATTAAACTACTACAATTTTGGGATCCAAGAAAATAAAATATACATATTCTAACATAACGAACAGTTGACGATAGACGATAAACATACACAATATTTTTTATTTATTTATTGACGATACGTATACTTATTAGCTAGCTTACTTATGGACGAAAATGCACAATTTTCCGAGAGATTGTTATGATAATAACTGCCGTCAATTTACGTGTACATGAAGTTTTAATAATTCCAACTGATGTATAATATAATATATCATTTATTTTTATCATTAAGTCACTAAGATATTTGGTTTTGTTCATACTTTAGGAATTATAAATTTTTTTTTTTTAAAGGTAACGTCTCCGTAAGAGTGCCCCTATATAACTTTTCCTATATTTACTCTGAGAAAGTTTATATTTTTTTTTATATATATATATATTTTTAAATATACAGGTGCATAATTTAATCTTATTTATCATTATTATTTCCAGACAATTCTTGGTGAATAAAACATATTTTAACGTATGTAACTACATTACTTGTAAAGGCAGACAATATTGAGAAAGAGCGTGAAAATGTTTCTAGTTGATTTTCCTTGGTTTCAAAATATTTCTTTCAATTATTATTATTTTTTTCTTTCTATACCAAGAAAATATCAATAAATGACATAAAGTTAATAAATAATTATTTCTCACTTGGAAATCATTTTTCTTCCTTAATTTAGATATAATAGAATTTTTCATGACTCTTTTAGTTAATTCTGTCATTTTTGAACTTTAGCGTGAGACAATAAATTTTTAAGTATAAAAGGTCTTTAAATAGGTAGATGGCAAAGAAAATCAGGATATCTTATCAAAAAATTTTAGCCACACATTATATTATTAAAATTTTACTTTGATTACATTTATTTCTGCAAAATAAAATGAAAAAATTGAGTTACCAAATTTCAGCACTGTTCCTTCCTTGAAAACTAAAAGCAGACTATATATTTCCAAAAAAAAATGATCTTGATTATGAAATTGGTTGTTTCGTTTTGTTGTTGTTGTTTTTGTTTTTTTTTTACTTTAGCGACCTCTTCCAGAAAAATAATCATTTGATTATAACATAAACAAAAGAAAGGAAAAACCTATTACAATCATATAGTTTTAGTATTATTTACCTGGATTACAAAGTAATTTGGCAATATAAAAAAATAATAAATACATTAAATTAACAATCAGTGATGTATAATTCTTTAAACATTATATTTTATTTTATTTTTTAACAAAAAAAAATTACCAGAAGTTATTGTGCTTTATGATAAGACACTCACCCACTCTCCCCTCTACCCATCCAAAATCAATTACTGTTTAGCTTTTATACCATATTAATTTGCTCTAATTATTAATATCTCAATTAAATTATTCATGTTCTCTCTTTAAAATGACATTGAGTTATTAAATCTATTAGTTATTCACCAAAAACATGCCAAAGTGAGTGAATAGCATACTTTATTAATCAATTATTACTATTGTTATTTTATCTTTTTATTTCTTTAAAGAATAGCATTGTTTTCCTGCAGAAAGAATGCCAAGTAAACCAAGTGTCAATAACACTGGGTTACAATTCTCCCACCATTATAATAAATAAAAAATAAAATAATATATGCATTTTTTAACACTGCTTATGGTATTACTAAGTTTATATCCTACTTCTTTCTTATGTCAATAAATACAATTTATAGGATTTAATTTTTCTTGGGACATGGTAGTAAGCTTCGGGCATTATAGGTACCTCTTGTTCCATCAGGGGTTGAGACTAAAAAGGCATTCTCACCCACTTGTTTCACAATTTCATAGGGGCCTTCATAAAGATACATGAATTTTCTAAACATATGTTTCCGGAGATTACTCACATGGGGAGTTCTAATTAAAACAAAATCATGGACTTTAAAAGGATGTGGACTGGTTTTGGAATAACGAGTGTGTTTATTACCCATCTTTTTAAGGTTAATTCTGGCCAGTGCTTGGTCATGTTCCACATTAATATTTTCCACTATTCTGGGTAACGGTGTTTTGATTAGTAAAGGTTCAGGTCTACCAAAGTGCAGCCAAATTGGAGACATCCTAGTAGACTCATTAATAGTTATATTTATATAATTAATCACCTGTGGCAACTTATTGACCCACTGTTTGTGATCCCATTCTATATATACTCGGAACAACCTACTTATCTCACGCATGATTCTTTCACTTGGATGGATTGGGGATTTCTAATCGAGCACATGATATGTTGAATATTTTGCTTCTTACCCCACTTTTTCCATGTACCAAAAATGAATGCAGTATCGTGGTCGGTAAGTATTGAAGCTGGTTTTCCTATTAATGGAATTTGATAAGTTTCCAAGCACTTAATAACATTTTTAGCATCTGTTTTTGGAACTGGGTAAGCAGAGACATATTTGGTGAAAACGTCATACATCACAAGAATAAATTTTTGACGGTTGAAAGGTGGAAGTGGTCCATAAAAGTCCAGTGCCAATAATTCATTGGGCTGACTGGGCAGTATGGGTTGAAGTGTTCCCACATACGATTTATTTTGAAACTTAGTTTTTAAACAAATCTCGCATTCCCTAAGTCTACGGGCAATGGATTCAGACATCTTATGAAAATAAAATGCTTCTTAATAATAGGTTCAATTTTCTGAATTCCATAGTGTCCATATTGGGTGTGAACATAATCTATGAGTTTATTGACTAAACATAAAGGAATAATCACTCTCCAAGAAATTCATCTCCCCTTTTTAATTTCTTCATTAAAATTCTATCTTTAAACCTATACCCCTCTTTAATTCTATCAGCATATCTACTTTTCTGACCTAATTTAGCTGGATCTGATAAGAAGTGAACTATTCTCTCCAGCCTAGCATCCTGTGCTTGCAGTAATTCTAAATTTGTATAATCTCTAACTATTTCTTCCTCTAACAAACTAGACATATTACAATAAGAATATCTGCAATGAAATTATCCTGTCCTGAACAATATATGATTTCATACTGATACTGTTGGAGATAGAGGCTCCATCTGATTAATCTTTCATTATTAAGGTAACTCTTGTTGAGAAACTCTAAACTACGATGATCAGTTAATACTATAATTTTTGATCCCAACAAAAGCTGTCTAAGTTTTTGAAATCCCCACACAACAGCTAATGCTTCTTTTTCTCTGGTGGTATAGTTAAGTTCCACTCCCCTTAAATGTTGGCTTAAGAAATATAAGAGTCTAGGTTCTTTATTCTCATTAAATTGGTATAGAATCACCGTTAAACTGAACCCACTACTGTCGGTTTGCAAATAGAACTCTTTATTTGAATCTGGATAGGCTAAAATTACTGTTTTTAAAAAATTATCTTTAACAATTTGAAATTGCCTTGTATGTTCCTGGGTCCACCTCCACTTTTCACACTTTTTTAATAAAACCGATAAGTGCATAGTATCATATGAAAATTTTTTTATAAAACCTGTGATAGTAATTACACAGTCCCAAAAATGATCTCAAGTGCTTTCTGGTCTTAGGGACAGGAAACCTTTGAATGGCGGCAATTTTGTCTGGGTGAGGTTTGACCCCTTCAGCACTAACCAAATGACCAAAAAAAAGAGATTTCTCGGGCAATTAAAATACATTTTTCTAAGTTGACTTTTATATTGTTATCTGAACACTCACAAAGAAACATGCTAAGATGCTGTAAATGATCATTTAAATTTTCCGAAGCAATGACAATATCATCGATATATATAACTAACAAATTTTTCAGTTCTTTTGAAAAGACCATATTCAAGCATCTGATAAGGCCAGCCCCACTATTAATTAAACCAAAGGGCATCCTTTGAAAAATATAAGATTGGTCCTGGTAATGGAATGCCGTATACTTTTGATCATTTTTGTCGAGTGGGATTTGCCACTAGCTGGCGGTTAAATCAAATGTGGAGAATATGCTCTTCCCTTTGAACTTCGTTAATAATTCCTGAATAGGTGATGGTATGTCATGCTCTGGGACAGTATGCTGGTTAAGTGTACGTGCATCCAGACAGACTCTAATGGATCCATCTTTCTTTTTGACTACCACTAATGGATTCACATAAGACGAAGGGCTGGGCTTAATTATTGGCCAGTCAATCATCTTATTAATCTGCTGTTGAACCTCTGCCTGGTATTGATAAGGAATAGGATAAGTACGCTGCTGGAAAGGCTCATTATCCTTCAAATTGATTCTATGGAAATACCCTTTTAATATACCAGGTATTTTGGAGAAAACACAACGATACTGGAACAACAACTGGAAAAATGGTTTATAGTATTCTGTGCCAATAATACATGAACCATCCAACTTAACTTTAATATTTACATCAACTGTTGTCTCCTGTATGATCATTAATTGATTCATCTGATTATTACAATTGACTACAAGAGGGCAAATCTCCTCTTTACATCCAAAAGTTTCATCTCTGTAATTAATATAACAATTATTTAGAGTCATCAAATCCGAACCAATTATGGCTTCATGAATCAAACCTGGCATGATTAAAAAGACATGCTCAAATTTTCACAAATTAATTTCTAATGTAATAAAAACCTGTCTATTAGATAACTTAGTCTTCTTTCCATTAGCAAGTATTACCCTAATCACCTTAGTTGGTAAAATTGGAATAGATTGGTCAGTTGACTGAATTTTCAAGTAAGTTTCTTCAGACAACAAGGAAGCTTGACTGCCTGAATCAATTAAGGTGTTGACAACAATTCCTGAAATGATAATCTTTATCATGGGACAGTTGTACAAGATAGGTGGCTCAGACATTTTGCCAGGTTCCAAATAATCAATGTCAAGGTCTATATTATTGATAATCCACATCATGCTGTTCCCCATATGTTTAAAAATAGGGCCCCGAAGTGAGGAACATTCCTGCGAGGTTCTTTTTAATTTAATGCCCCGCTACTTTTACTACCTTTTATATTTTTCTTTGGTATTGTTGGGATACCACTAGTAGAAGGCTGATTCTCATTCAGAATTCTACTCTTAACTGTTGGCCTACTGAGGTGGCTATTCTGTCTACCATAGGGATTCGTCCTATAATATCCTTTTTCTCTAACTAACTTCCTCCTTCCCATATGTGACCTATCTGCGAAATTGATATTACTCACCATCGGATGGGTGTCTCTATTTACCCTAATTCTATTATCAATATTCCTATCGCTGGTCTCTAACGAATCTAAAATTTGGAAAGTTGCGAATAATTTTTTTGGGATGGTGCTGTTGAAATTAACGTTTATTTCTTGCAGTTCATCTTGATTCCATATCATTGGGGAGGGCTCTTCATTATTGTTTTCTATGAGGTTTAAATTATTTATGTCGGATTGATTTACCTTCCTAAATCTTGCTGTCTGTGTTAATGCTGGACTTTTTTCAATGCTGTGAGGCTGCTGGTTTATTTTTGTTATGTTCGCATATGTTTTTGCGATAGTCGCAGTTTTCATTTTATCGCCGTTTGTTTGAGCGCAATTTACTTCGTTTGCTTCTTGACGTGACGCCATGCTTGTTTATGACATTAGAATTTATTTTTTGCTATGAACAACCATATTACTTACTTTTTGCTAGAAAACAACTGTTCAGTAATCAGCCATCGCTGTCTTTATCTATCACAGATATATATCACAGTTTTTAAGTATGAAAACGATTAGAATATGGGAAAAAAAAGATTATTAATAAGACCTTCATTCTTGATGACTTAGGCATACATGCGCATGCGCATTCTACTATTACTATTACTATTATTATAATTATTATTATTATTATTTCTATTATTATTCTTTCTAATGTTGATGCTGATTTATCCCCTAATAATATTGACTTATTTCCTAAGATTGGAAATAATAGTTTTGGAAAGTTTGTTATAAATGAGTTTGACAATAATAAAGCTGTTTCTAATATAGATGTTGATATGGATTTATCCACTAATAATATTGACTTGTTTCCTAAGATTGGAAATAATAATATTGGAAACTTTGCTGTTAATGAATTTGACTCTGCTAATAATTTTGAGAATATAGATAGTTTAATTGACAGTGTTATTCATGATTCTAGTAATTTTTCTTTCGAAATGATTTTATCTCTTCCAATTTCTTTTATATATAATTTAATAATTAAAATGTCTCATCGTTGTAGAAATTCTTCAGGGATCAAAGATAAACTTATTAATACTATTGATATTGGTACTCAATGCATGTTATCATCTTCTGAATATCCTGATCAAATTTTTAGTTCTATTCCTGGAGATTATGCCTCTGATGTTAAAGGTGGTAACATTGTATGTTCATCTTCATCCAATTGCCTTGAAGATCTTGGTAAAAATGTTAATACTAATGATATTGGCACTCAATGCATGTTGTCATCTTCTGAATGTCCTGATCAAATTTGTAGTTCTTCCATTGCTAGAGATCATTTTTCCGCTATTGAAGATGGTAACATTGTATGTTCATCTTCAGCCTATTGCCTTGAAGATCTCGGTGAAAATATCAAATTGGATTATTGTGTTCCTGAAGTTAATTTAGTTAATGTTGAAATTAATAATAATAATAATAATAATAATAATAATAATAATAATAATAATAATAATAATAATAATAATAATAATAATAATAATAATAATAATAATAATAATAATAATAATAATAATAATAATAATAATAATAATAATAATAATAATAATAATAATAATAATAATAATAATAATAATAATAATAATAATAATAATAATAATAATAATAATAATAATAATAATAATAATAATAATAATAATAATAATAATAATAATAATAATAATAATAATAATAATAATAATAATAATAATAATAATAATAATAATAATGTATGTAGGAATTTGCCTCATTCCAAATTTAAAAGTAGATGTTTTTATAACTCATCCTGGCTTGAGGTAAATTCCATTAATGATTGCTTTTCTGATTCTGTTTTTTTCTCATGGTAAATTTAAATCACCAAATTTTTTTTTTATGGGGAAAAGAGATAATGGAGGTTTTCCTGTTACTTTATCTTCTTTAAAGTCTGTGAAATTTAAAATACTAAATTATCCGGCTGTAGTTCCTAAATTCATTCCAACTCATCATTTACAGAGTGCTTCTTTTATGGACAAAAGATATAATGGAGGTCTTCCTGTTAATTTATCTTCTCTAAAGTCTATTAATCTTAAAATTCTTAATTATCCAGATATTTCTCCCAAATTGATTCCTGCTTATAGATAACATTCACTTAACTTTAATTCAGATAGTAACTATCGGATAAATCATTCTGGATACTCCTCTTTATCTTCTAGTAAAACTGACTTTTTAAGAACTAAAAAAAATAATATTTCTGATGGATTTAATAAATCTAATTTTGCTAATGTTCATTCTAAGTCTGTTAGACATAAAATTCTTAATTATCCGGATATTGCTCCCAAATACATTCCAGCTTATAGATCACATTTACATGACTTTTATTCAAATAGTAACTATCGGATAAATCATTCTGGATACTACTCTTTATCTTCTAGTAAAAAATATTTTTCAAGATCACAAAAAAAATAATATATCTGATGGATTTAATAAATCTAATTTTGCTGATGTTTATTCTAATACTAATATAACTTATAATAGATATTTTCTTTCTAATATGCCAGTAAATCTCAATTCAAAAGATATTACAGTATTTCTTGAAAATAATTTACAAACTAGTATTGTTTGTCATAAAGTTAAATTGATAAAAAATCAAGTCATATGACCTAATTTTAATAAAGCTCCTATTTACAATTGTTATATATAGAGTAAGTTAAAAACAAACTCTTATGAAGCTTCAAAAATACCCTCAACCTCAGACTGCGGTTTCTGCCTCTAGCGTCATCAGTGAGGTGCTAGGGAATAAAAATACTAGAACTAGTCCAGCATTTTATCAATGCCTAACTATTGAGAAGAAAATCTGAAACTTTCAGACATTTAAATGTCCAAAAATCCAGCTATCTAACTCAAATAGCCGTATGGGACTGAACTAAGTTCAGATACACCATATATTAATAGCTCTAGCAATATAAAATCGCCAAAGCATTAATAGCAAAAAACTAAAATTAAATTGATAAAAAATCAAGTCATATGACCTAATTTTAATAAAGCTCCTATTTACAAATGTTATATATAGAGTAAGTTAAAAACAAACTCTTATGAAGCTTCAAAAATACCCTCAACCTCAGACCGCGGTTTCTGCCTCTAGCGTCATCAGTGAGGTGCTAGGGAATAAAAATACTAGAACTAGTCCAGCATTTTATCAATGCCTAACTATTGAGAAGAAAATCTGAAACTTTCAGACATTTAAATGTCCAAAAATCCAGCTATCTAACTCAAATAGCCGTATGGGACTGAACTAAGTTCAGATACACCATATATTAATAGCTCTAGCAATATAAAATCGCCAAAGCATTAATAGCAAAAAACTAAAATTAAATTGATAAAAAATCAAGTCATATGACCTAATTTTAATAAAGCTCCTATTTACAAATGTTATATATAGAGTAAGTTAAAAACAAACTCTTATGAAGCTTCAAAAATACCCTCAACCTCAGACCGCGGTTTCTGCCTCTAGCGTCATCAGTGAGGTGCTAGGGAATAAAAATACTAGAACTAGTCCAGCATTTTATCAATGCCTAACTATTGAGAAGAAAATCTGAAACTTTCAGACATTTAAATGTCCAAAAATCCAGCTATCTAACTCAAATAGCCGTATGGGACTGAACTAAGTTCAGATACACCATATATTAATAGCTCTAGCAATATAAAATCGCCAAAGCATTAATAGCAAAAAACTAAAATTAAATTGATAAAAAATCAAGTCATATGACCTAATTTTAATAAAGCTCCTATTTACAAATGTTATATATAGAGTAAGTTAAAAACAAACTCTTATGAAGCTTCAAAAATACCCTCAACCTCAGACCGTGGTTTCTGCCTCTAGCGTCATCAGTGAGGTGCTAGGGAATAAAAATACTAGAACTAGTCCAGCATTTTATCAATGCCTAACTATTAATATATGGTGTATCTGAACTTAGTTCAGTCCCATACGGCTATTTGAGTTAGATAGCTGGATTTTTGGACATTTAAATGTCTGAAAGTTTCAGATTTTCTTCTCAATAGTTAGGCATTGATAAAATGCTGGACTAGTTCTAGTATTTTTATTCCCTAGCACCTCACTGATGACGCTAGAGGCAGAAACCACGGTCTGAGGTTGAGGGTATTTTTGAAGCTTCATAAGAGTTTGTTTTTAACTTACTCTATATATAACATTTGTAAATAGGAGCTTTATTAAAATTAGGTCATATGACTTGATTTTTTATCAATTTAATTTTAGTTTTTTGCTATTAATGCTTTGGCGATTTTATATTGCTAGAGCTATTAATATATGGTGTATCTGAACTTAGTTCAGTCCCATACGGCTATTTGAGTTAGATAGCTGGATTTTTGGACATTTAAATGTCTGAAAGTTTCAGATTTTCTTCTCAATAGTTAGGCATTGATAAAATGCTGGACTAGTTCTAGTATTTTTATTCCCTAGCACCTCACTGATGACGCTAGAGGCAGAAACCGCGGTCTGAGGTTGAGGGTATTTTTGAAGCTTCATAAGAGTTTGTTTTTAACTTACTCTATATATAACAGTCATAAAGTTAATATGAATAATTCTAAGTCTTCTTGTTTTTATATTACTGTTCCTGCACATAAACATAATGAAATAATATCCCCTAATTTATGGCCTTGCGGTGCTTCCATTTCTTTTTTTTATGGATCTCTAGTCAGGTCTCTAAGGTTTTAAGATAATTTATTTAATTTATTTTGTTTTACTATCTATATTATTTTTATTTATTTATTATTTTTTCTTTATCTTTTTCTTTTTTGGGGTTTTATTTGTGTTGTTTCCATTATCTTTATGGTTAACATGGTAGGCCTTTCTTGTTTTTACATGAATGTCAGAGGTATGAGGACTAAATGTGTTCAAATTAAACAATTTTTTGAAACTGAACATTTTGATCTTATTTTACTTACAGAAACATGGTTAAATCAACAATTTCCTGATTGTTCTTTTCTTGATGATAGATTCAGTATTTTGTGAACTGACAGATCTATGGATAATATTTCTCGAGGTGGTGGTACTCTGATTGCTCTTCATAAAGATGTTTTTTATAAAGAACTTTATTTTTCTTCTTCTTTTTGTGAATCTACATGGCGTGAGATTACTTTAAATCACAATTTTAAATTTATTTTAGGTAATGTTTACCTCAAACCCACTTTGTCGTTGTTGGATTTTGATTATTTTTTGACATCACTTGAAGATTTTCTGATTGGCTATGATAATGTTATTATTAGCGGGGATTTAAATATTCCAGACAACTTGAGAAACAGGGAACTCTGGGGGTAGATTGGATCCCAAGATATTGACCAAACCTTTTAAATACACCTCAGAACCTAGTCAAAGGAAGAAAAAAAGGATCAGAGCCGGGATTCTGAGATGCTATTCTACATAGATATCATCTGTCTTATTGATATGAGTGATATTACCTACGCGATCATTACTGCTTCGTTCTTATCACCGCTCATCATCCGGCAGCTTATGCCATTAGCCAGAATTCCACTGAATTGGTCTGAGTAAACTCGTGGTCCTCGAGCGTTAAGAGTATGACTCTTCAGAAATTAATACCAGAAGCTGATCGATCGTCATGAGGAGGCTAATAAACCTCTCAGGCCTGACTGATGCGAGCACTCTACTAAATCTCAGGACATAGCTCGATAACATCGTGTTTCGTTGAATATCAGTGATAATATGTTCGCAAAGTCCCACATGATAGCCTACAGGATTCAGCAGATGATACATATTAACAAGATAAAACCTCAACGTAAATATGTTTATATTAAATCACTCAACCAATTAGGAACTTGCAGGCGATAAAAAAATTGGATACCTATTGTCACAATCGACTTGGAACTTTAACAGATCTGATAATTTATCATGCAACAGAACTTTATTAACAAAACTCTATTTTCACAATTAAATCAAGGAGAATAAATTATTCTAATCCATGAAGTGAACTTTTGTTTTCATGTAATAATCCATATATTAAATTAAGTATGTTTCATCACAAACGTATTCAATAATGACGATAGCAGCTACAAAAGGTTAAGGCAACAAAATTGATATTTACTCGACGCGTTCAATATATAATTCAATTCGAGCATTTATCAAAATCATTTGCTTGCGATTCATTTCTTGATTTATCACTTGCATCATCATAGTTATTATTTAATTATTAGATGGAATTCGTCATTTAGATTTAGATTAATACGTTTCCTCTTGTTTCTCTTAATCAACTTACTCTTTTCGTCAGATTCACGTGTTTTCTTTCAATGCTAATCTAGATTAAAGATAAGTCTGAGAGAGAGGCCGGGTCCATGAAAAATAAATGTCAATAACTTATGTTTGTAAGCAATAAGCGGGGATGTTATAAGCCTTGTGTTACGGGAGCGTAAAACGAACAGATTGATAGGTCAGCGGTGACCAATAAACGGCCTTCCTGCCGTGATAGACTTAGTAAACATGCTGATTTTAATTAGCGGTCAATGCGTCTTCTCCGGGAGGAGTCTTGTTAGGGACAATCGTGCAGCGACCCTGAGTCATGGATTGGTCCTGCTAGGAAATATCGGGATTAGCGGGCGAGGTTTTGACTTAGGAATCGTTTTGACATATTAAGCAGGTGATGCGAGTAGTTAAAACACTTAAATAATCGTGTCTAGCCCTCTTATCTGGATTATAAAGCAAACTGTCGATGTAAGAGAAAAAAATAAAGCCTTAAACAATATCATGTTAGTTTAAAGCCGTAATCTCTTGGTAACGTAGATCTCGCTAGAAAGAAGGGGTTACGTTACAATATATA
>JAQFVV010012474.1:4831692-4967313 GCA_028023455.1 Epiperipatus broadwayi | reverse complement strand
AAAAGACTCTTATTCGAACTTGGTTCATGTCTAGGATATTATAATTAGCGATTTTCAATCATCTAGTAAGTGAAACCTTGTTAGATTTCATCAAAATTATTTCTATTCAATGAATGAAACAATGACTTAGATATTTAGAAAGATATAAAATTTATTAAATCAACTTGGAGTATATATGATTGCAAACGTTATTGGTGTTACAATGTAAATAAAATGGGTGTTTATCTCCCTTGGACAACATTAACCTCTCTTACAATACTATATAATGAACATATTTAATCATCAATAACAAATAATTCATGGCTTTATTCTATTGCGGCTATTTATATGTCAATAATTTATCGATTGACTGGGATACATAAGATTTTTAATAATAGCGCTAGACTACGGTATCTGAACATTATTTGAATCCACCAGTAATAAAAACAACAGCATTCATACCAATACGTAAGTTTATTAAGTTGGATGATAAGGGTAATTTTATTTAATTAATACTTGCATTTGCTATATAAGAACGTGTGTGTGGGAAGCTAATTTGGGAAATAATAATAATGGCAGAAGTGTCGTATCTGAAAGTGTGAATGTAAGATATATTAAAAAATGGCAATCCATTTAGTATAATCATAACAGTACGGTTTAGGAGAATTAATAGGCTTTTAACAAGAACAAAATATGGGAGAGCGGTACGTGTATGAGGGCAATGGAACGATCTATTCTAAGATCTAAGAAGATGCTTCAATTCACCGTTAAAGAAATGCGACTCTCTGCAAACGTCGGCAGGGTCGGGTCATAAACAACTAAGAAGGCGCTTTATTGAATTGCCATAGGCTGGACTTTTGCCAGAGCGAACCCTATGCAACAATATCTCGCGCTGAAGAAATCCAAAGAGGTTTGCCAAACCTTGTCCTTGGCATTAGAAGTAAAAGTGAACGAAGCACAAAGATATATATATCACGAAAGGCCGGTATACACGTAACGCTTGCATTAATATAAATATATAGATATTTAGCTAAGGAATAAATAATTATCGCCTATCTTTATTAATAAAAACCCCTCGTACCGGTATGATTTGATTACTACGTGGATGTGGAAGAATTACAGTTAATGCTAATATAATATAGCTCATAGAACTAAACGATCCCCCCCCCCTTTTATATTACTTTGAATTACACATAAACTTCCCACAACGTATGACTAATATAAATCTTTGGTTTTGAATGCTTTAATAAATAGATAATTTTCATAGGATTAAATATATATAAAATTGGTGGCGGTTAGTGATTTCATGAAAGTAACATTAATTTAATTCATATAAATATATTTAAAGTTTTTAGAAGTGAGCGCTATTATTTAATTAATAAAAAACACATTTCTAAGAAAACAGATTTTGCTTAGTTTTTTCGAAAATAACATTGTACAATAATTATCAAATTCTGATTTTATTTCCCCAGACTGGCAGGCTCCCGCTATACTAGGAATAACAAATTTGTTTTCAAAACTACTAGGTTAATTACCCTCTGAAAAGTAAGGAGGGTTTTCTTTTATTAAAAGAGATAGCGTAAGCATTTGCGATTCTGGGGGAAAATTATCAACATATAATTTAGTATCTGAAAGTATAAAACATAATAATAAGAATAAAATATTGCCGCATAGACGTGACATTAAGTACTAATAATTATTCAGGAGAGGTTTAATGTAGGAGAGATTACAGCTAAGTTATATAGAGAGAAGAAAGTACAATTGACAAAAGGTAAGAATTCATAAATTGATTCATAACTAATATTAAATTTTACAAATGAAAGCTTTACAAAATGTTTAAAGAAATAGATAGGTGAGAGTTAAAATTATTCACGCTAACTTTAAGAGTCTAGCAGCATTTGAAATTGTTACCTCTGTACAAACTTGGCTGTTCTTTTGATGATTTCGGATTCCCTCGGAGAACTAGATCTAGTTTGTTAAGCAGTTATTCAGGCAGGTAGTAATTTTATGATTTAACGAACAGGCATATCAGTATAGTCTATGAGTATCGGGATCCAGGGCACAGATTTCAGGGAAAGCCATCTCGAATGGCGAGAAAGGCGATTTAGATTTACTCAGTACACATTGAAAATAACCAACGCAAATTTTCTTGGTCTGCTATCATTGACTGTCTTACTTACTCTCCTAAAAATAATTTGTAATTATCCCATGCCTTGGTATTTTTGGAATCCCTTTCTTGATTGGTCATTGCAATCTAATTTCCAAAAGAATTCGTATACAAGCTTTTACCCATTGTGATGGAAAATGCCATTGTTAGATAAGTATTCAAACTTTAATTAATTTTTATAAAAAAATGTTTGTGACAAAAGTAAATCAATTAAGTTTAGTTTCTAATTTTGATTTTAGAGAAACTTTTAATTAAAGTTTCTCACCTTTATTTACTTTTGACTAATTACAATAGCATCTTCCATATTGAATTTAACAGAAAAGTATAGTTTAATGACAAAAAATAATTTAAAAACACAATTTTATAAACTTACATGTAACGAACTTTTCCACTAAATATTTACTCAGTACCTTTGTCTCTACAATATCAGTAGATATCTGAGCTGCAATTAACAACAATTATTATAACTTTTATAAAACAAATTAATACAGAAATTATAATATATTTTGATATTATAAGTCCGTTATAATTAATCCCCCATTCCCTATTGCGTATACGAATTTTCAGACGCTACATTTATTAATTTTATTTTGCATGTTTAAATTCAGATATTTATGCCAATATCTTCGTTAATAAATATGTTAGTTAATATAACTCAAACAAAAGGATACAAACAAATGTGTTAGTGAGTGGAATATATGTGCAAGCATAGGGTTTGAATTTAGGTTGGTAGCGGAAGATTGGAAGTGGGCTGTGAAGCGCAATCTGAATCTCAGATTCCGCTTCATTTTCCCGGACTTACAATTGATAAAAAAAAAATGTAAAAAAAAAATATCTTACTTGCTGTTCCGGTGACAAAAGAACAACCTGGTTTGAAAGGAGTACGTGATTTATTTATATATATAAAAAAAAAACATTTATTGGTAAACTAATGTTAGCCCCATTTTTTTTCTTTGCTGCTATATGCTAAAAAAAATCTTAACCTATCTATCACTGAGTGCAAAACAATATTCATATTTTCCTTTTTTAAAAACGTGGTTCAAATTCCTTATCTATCCTGTCCGTGATTTATTGTTCTGTCTTATTTTTAATATTTTCCCCGATCAGGAGGTTCACATGGCTTTTTATTGAGGGTTTGGTCACCCCACCAGAAGTTAGCTTGATCATGAGAGGTTGCTTGGTTTCTAGCTGGCTCAACTTTCCGTATTCTTTCATGAGGTTCTTTGTTGATGGGCGTGTAGTCAATGGTGGTGAGGAATTGTGCCATTTCCTCAATTCTCCTTATTCGGCATCCTACCATCATTTGTTGTATGTATGGTGGCATATTTTGTTGTATTGCACGGATAATCTGGGTCTCTGTAAATGGGAATGCCGTCAGAGACCGGAGACGTGCCACTTGCCTCAAAAAAAACTGTGTGTGTGTTTCCTTGTTGGCCGATCCATACATTTCTTTTAAAACCGAATGATAAATGCCGTCCTGGCGCTCCTCGCTCCAGAAGGTCCTTAACAGAGCTGCTGCATACTGTTCAAAATTCAGTGGCTTGTCTTCATGGCTTTCCCACCATGATTTTGCATATCCATTGAGATAGTGAATTGCCAAAGCTACTTGATCCGGTGCTGAGATCTGTTGGAATCGAAACAATTCTTGAAGACTCTCAATATGCGCTTTTGGATTTTCTCCAGCATCCCCTTTGAATGTTTTCACTTGGATGAACTTCGCCATGTAGGCTTGTGCATTTGAGATCTGTCCTATGGGCATAACATTTGATGTCCTATCAACGTGGTGTTCCTGTACTGGTCCTAATGCGTCAGGTTTGAACTCTGAAATTTTCACTGCGCTGCTTTTTAGTTTATCAATTTCACCTCTCAGTTCCTTTAGCTGGTCTTGAAACTCCGTCTGTGTTTCCCGCACATTTAAAATGATCCTCTCTTGTTCTTCATGACATTTCAGTTCATCACCCAAACGTTCATTTATTTGACTTATAGCTATGTGGTGGGCAGCTTCTTGCTGGTCTATCACACTTCGTGTCATCATTAACTCTCCAGTCATTTTGGATACTATAGTTTTAGTTTCTTCTTTATGCTCCTCCAAGAGCCCTTCGACTTCAGTATGAACCTTTTCGTAGCCTCTCCTGCAGTCTGCTCGCACCTCATCTATTTGCTTTAATATATTACTGTTCATTTCCTTACACAGTGATGACATCCACTCCTTCATCTCATTATGCTTGGCTTCGAATTTTTTTTCCATGTTAGTGAACATATCCATCAACAATGTTTGTAGGTTTATATCCTGTTTCTGTGTGGAGCTCTCTACAGGTTCCATGGTTACAACTTCCTGATGTTCTTGCTCTGCATCAGTTTTCTCTTTATCACTATTCTCCATTCTGCTAAGCTTCAAATATAGATAGATATATGTATATTTTATTTATATATATTTTATTTATTTAAGACACAAAAATGCTCACTTATGTTTGTTTTTATTTTTTTTTATGGCCTGATACACCTTTCCCCCATTCTCAACAGTCTCCCCCTTGTTCTGCTCCCCCATACCTGTACCCAATCTATACCTGATTTATTTTATTTAGGGTTCTACCATGCCTGCCTTTTGCATTATTAACTTCTAGATCCAACATTTACAATATATATATATATGTTCAAACATCATATTGTTACCTAATCTATTCTTGTTCATTCTTCAGTGTTTTTGCTGGGTCTTTAAGTTTGGTTGTTCCTTTGCACCTGAAACATACTTAAAATTGTATTACTTCATATTAAAATTATCAACACTTGCATTACATAGTTGAGTACATTACATAGTTGAGTACATAGTTGAGTACAATAGTTGAGTACAAATAATGCTCTCTATATAACTTGTTAAATTTTGGAATCATTGTTTCTAATATAATTTTTTTTTTAGTTTATTCAATCTACCACCTGATGACAAAATTTATAATGGTATTACTACCGGGCGCCAGTCAAGAGGAGTAGATTGTTACAACACTTTTACTAGATGATTGTACATTTTTATAAACACATATTTTTATTTATGACAGCTGTACAGCAGTTCAGATGTATAATATAATAAAGTCATTAAAGATGTCATTACTATTTGAAGCACATATTATTTTTTTTTCTTTACATACTCTGGGTGTGAAAGTATTTAAAAGCTGCCACTACTTTTCTTTCACCACCCCAAGAAAGTGTACATACATATTTACTACATTATTTATGGAAGAAGAACAAAATATCACATACTATGGGTGTGAAAGTATTTAAAAGCTGCCACTACTTTTCTTTCCCCACCCCAAGAAAGTGTACATATATATTTAAAACATTATTTATGGAAGAAGAACAAAATATCACCTATATACTGAATATTGTTTATGGAAAAAAAAAATCTACATATATGATTGACATTATTGGGAAAATCATATACATATTAGTAATGACTTGTACATAGCGTGTATAATATTTAAGAAGGACATCATCTGAACTAGGTGTACAAACCAAGAAAAAAAAAATTTACACATATATTTTTATTATTTAGAGAATAAACATTATATATAGTATACTAACATCTATTATTCCGGGTTCTGCAGGGTGTAAAAGTAATTAATAGCCCCACGGCGGGCGTCCATACCCGGGGGAAAAAAAAAAACCTGTACCGGTCGGTTTCGTCTGTTCATATAACAAGATCTAGCATCTAGGCAAAAGTACCTCGAATCCAATCCTGTGCAAGATACATAGGTCAGGAACATTCATGAACTCTGCCCTATTTGCCTATTTTCCAGATCTACCAACTTATGAGCAACAATTCCAATGATACTGATCTAATTTATCTCTACCCCGCCGGCATCACAAAGTCGTGACACAAAAAGACTCTTATTCGAACTTGGTTCATGTCTAGGATATTATAATTAGCGATTTTCAATCATCTAGTAAGTGAAACCTTGTTAGATTTCATCAAAATTATTTCTATTCAATGAATGAAACAATGACTTAGATATTTAGAAAGATATAAAATTTATTAAATCAACTTGGAGTATATATGATTGCAAACGTTATTGGTGTTACAATGTAAATAAAATGGGTGTTTATCTCCCTTGGACAACATTAACCTCTCTTACAATACTATATAATGAACATATTTAATCATCAATAACAAATAATTCATGGCTTTATTCTATTGCGGCTATTTATATGTCAATAATTTATCGATTGACTGGGATACATAAGATTTTTAATAATAGCGCTAGACTACGGTACCTAAAGTTATTTGAATCCACCAGTAATAAAAACAACAGCATTCATACCAATACGTAAGTTTATTGAGTTGGATGATAAGGGTAATTTTATTTAATTAATACTTGCATTTGCTATATAAGAACGTGTGTGTGGGAAGCTAATTTGGGAAATAATAATAATGGCAGAAGTGTCGTATCTGAAAGTGTGAATGTAATATATATTAAAAAATGGCAATCCATTTAGTATAATCATAACAGTACGGTTTAGGAGAATTAATAGGCTTTTAACAAGAACAAAATATGGGAGAGCGGTACGTGTATGAGGGCAATGGAACGATCTATTCTAAGATCTAAGAAGACGCTTCAATTCACCGTTAAAGAAATGCGACTCTCTGCAAACGTCGGCAGGGTCGGGTCATAAACAACTAAGAAGGCGCTTTATTGAATTGCCATAGGCTGGACTTTTGCCAGAGCGAACCCTATGCAACAATATCTCGCGCTGAAGAAATCCAAAGAGGTTTGCCAAACCTTGTCCTTGGCATTAGAAGTAAAAGTGAACGAAGCACAAAGATATATATATCACGAAAGGCCGGTATACACGTAACGCTTGCATTAATATAAATATATAGATATTTAGCTAAGGAATAAATAATTATCGCCTATCTTTATTAATAAAAACCCCTCGTACTGGTATGATTTGATTACTACGTGGATGTGGAAGAATTACAGTTAATGCTAATATAATATAGCTCATAGAACTAAACGATTCCCCCCCCTTTTATATTACTTTGAATTACACATAAACTTCCCACAACGGATGACTAATATAAATCTTTGGTTTTGAATGCTTTAATAAATAGATAATTTTCATAGGATTAAATATATATAAAATTGGTGGCGGTTAGTGATTTCATGAAAGTAACATTAATTTAATTCATATAAATATATTTAAAGTTTTTAGAAGTGAGCGCTATTATTTAATTAATAAAAAACACATTTCTAAGAAAACAGATTTTGCTTAGTTTTTTCGAAAATAACATTGTACAATAATTATCAAATTCTGATTTTATTTCCCCAGACTGGCAGGCTCCCGCTATACTAGGAATAACAAATTTGTTTTCAAAACTACTAGGTTAATTACCCTCTGAAAAGTAAGGAGGGTTTTCTTTTATTAAAAGAGATAGCGTAAGCATTTGCGATTCTGGGGGAAAATTATCGACATATAATTTAGTATCTGAAAGTATAAAACATAATAATAAGAATAAAATATTGCCGCATAGACGTGACATTAAGTACTAATAATTATTCAGGAGAGGTTTAATGTAGGAGAGATTACAGCTAAGTTATATAGAGAGAAGAAAGTACAATTGACAAAAGGTAAGAATTCATAAATTGATTCATAACTAATATTAAATTTTACAAATGAAAGCTTTACAAAATGTTTAAAGAAATAGATAGGTGAGAGTTAAAATTATTCACGCTAACTTTAAGAGTCTAGCAGCATTTGAAATTGTTACCTCTGTACAAACTTGGCTGTTCTTTTGATGATTTCGGATTCCCTCGGAGAACTAGATCTAGTTTGTTAAGCAGTTATTCAGGCAGGTAGTAATTTTATGATTTAACGAACAGGCATATCAGTATAGTCTATGAGTATCGGGATCCAGGGCACAGATTTCAGGGAAAGCCATCTCGAATGGCGAGAAAGGCGATTTAGATTTACTCAGTACACATTGAAAATAACCAACGCAAATTTTCTTGGTCTGCTATCATTGACTGTCTTACTTACTCTCCTAAAAATAATTTGTAATTATCCCATGCCTTGGTATTTTTGGAATCCCTTTCTTGATTGGTCATTGCAATCTAATTTCCAAAAGAATTCGTATACAAGCTTTTACCCATTGTGATGGAAAATGCCATTGTTAGATAAGTATTCAAACTTTAATTAATTTTTATAAAAAAATGTTTGTGACAAAAGTAAATCAATTAAGTTTAGTTTCTAATTTTGATTTTAGAGAAACTTTTAATTAAAGTTTCTCACCTTTATTTACTTTTGACTAATTACAATAGCATCTTCCATATTGAATTTAACAGAAAAGTATAGTTTAATGACAAAAAAATAATTTAAAAACACAATTTTATAAACTTACATGTAACGAACTTTTCCACTAAATATTTACTCAGTACCTTTGTCTCTACAATATCAGTAGATATCTGAGCTGCAATTAACAACAATTATTATAACTTTTATAAAACAAATTAATACAGAAATTATAATATATTTTGATATTATAAGTCCGTTATAATTAATCCCCCATTCCCTATTGCGTATACGAATTTTCAGACGCTACATTTATTAATTTTATTTTGCATGTTTAAATTCAGATATTTATGCCAATATCTTCGTTAATAAATATGTTAGTTAATATAACTCAAACAAAAGGATACAAACAAATGTGTTAGTGAGTGGAATATATGTGCAAGCATAGGGTTTGAATTTAGGTTGGTAGCGGAAGATTGGAAGTGGGCTGTGAAGCGCAATCTGAATCTCAGATTCCGCTTCAATATATATATATATATATATAATCAACCATTATCAATCCACTGCAGGATGAAAGTCTCTCCAAGTTCAATCCATCTTTTCTTATCTTTAGTTTCTCTTCTGCACATCAGCCCTGCACACTTTCTTATTTCATCCATCCATCTCACATGTAGTCTCTTTCTTGATCTTTTACAATCTCTTGGAATCCCGTTTAAGATTTCAATTGTCCATCCAATATGATATCTTCTAGCAATATTTGCAGCCCAACTCCACATCAGTCTTTTATTTTTTTCAATGAAGTCACAAACACCTGCTTGTTCTCTTGCCCTTATATTGTATTCTTGATATCTTATTGTTACTCCCAACATGCATATCTCCAAATCTTTCTGAGTGGTCTGAATTCTCTGTATTTCTCTTCTATTCAACGTCTAAGTCTCATAGACATAGGTAGGAACTGGTAAAACACATTTATTAAAAACATTCTTTTTCACACACACACATATAGGCATATTTAATTTTAGTATCAAGTTATTTCTACCAAAATAATTCCAACCAAGTATAATACTATGATTAATTTGATTCATTATGTTTCCATCTGTATTAATAATCTGACCAAGGTATTTGTAACTGTTAATTTATTCTAACTCATGATAATCAATCTTTATTTTGATATTTTCAGAAAATCCATTAAACATTACTTTAGACTTTTTAACATTTATCTTTAGTTCTACTTTCCTACTTTCATCTGACAACTCCTGCAACATTTCCTGCAGCTTTAAAGCATAATTTGCAAAAACAATGACATCATCTGCAAAATCTAAATGAATTAAATAATCTTCATTTAGTTCACGATTTTAGCTTACCATTTTAATCTACAAAATATTTCTAGCCATACTGCTATAAAAGTTTTGGAGATATGGAGTCACCCAATCTTACACCCTCCCCAATGTTGACTTTCTCAGTAACATTATGTAATATAATTGTTGCTGTTGCATGTTTAATAAATATACTTCAAAATATGACAATATCCTAGATATATAGCTTGATGATCAAATGTTTTATTACTGAAGAAACGTTTATAGAATCGAATGTCTTTTCATACTTTACAAATCCAAAGTATAATGATAACTTTCCTATAACTTCTTTCAATACTTGGATATGATCTACTAAACTAAAATCACTTTTAAATCCTGGTTGTTTATTTGATTGGTAGAAATACAATGTTCTCTGCAGATGAGTTGTAATTATCTTGGTAAAAAATTTGTATAAAACTGATAAATAACTGATAGATCTGCAATTTCTAATATCTCTTTTATCACCTTTTTTAAATATTAATATTAATACTGCATTCTTCCAATCATCTGGTTAATCTTATCATTTAGACATTTGGTATATAACTTTCCTAAAAAAATTATATTTCTTCATCTGCTTCTTTTAATATATCAATTATAATTCCATCATTACCTGGAGCCTTCATTTTCATCATAAATTTAATTCCATGTCTCATTTCCTCATTCAAAATTCTGGGCATTTTGAAAGATATAATAGGTATAAGAGACATTTGTTCTTTATTACTATATAATTCTTCATAGAAGTTTTCTAGACATTTCATGATGTCATCTCTCTTTTTAGTAATAATGCCATCTTTTTTTCTTATTGCAGATATAAAGTTTCTAACAATACCAAAATGTTGTTTTACACTATTTAGACTTTTATTCTATTCTACAGCCTTCCTTGCTAGTTCACAATTATATTTTCTTATATCATTTTCAACTCTTTTCTGCACCATTTTACAAAATTCAAGATATTCAATCTTTTTTAATGTATCATTGTTGTATCCTCATATTTTGATCAATTGCTGCTTCTTCCTATCAGCTATCTTTGTTGCAGTTTTTATAAGTGTATCATTTACTTGCTTATTAATTTCATACCAATCAGAATCATGCTCAAAATTTTGTCATACTTGAAACTGGTTTGTAAGTTTTAATATAAATTCATTAGAATGCTTCAGAAGATTAGGAATATCAACAGTAAATATTATTTTTCTTAATAATTTTTGTCTCTCTAGATTTGCATTAACATGTATTTTACATCTTACCAATCAATGATCATTTCCTGCGTTAAATTTATTAAGAACCTTAAAATCTTGAAATATGCATGTTTTATTAGTTAAAATATAATACAATTGTGCTGTACTTTCATTTCGATGCTTCCATACCCATTTCTTTTTAATATTCTTCTCAAAAAAAGAATTTATAATAAAAGTTTTTTTTTTTCTTGCAAATTCCACATCTATTTCCTCTCTCATTGCTATTACCATAACCAAAATTACCTACAACACTTTCATCTTTCATTCGTTTACCAATTCTAGCATTAAAGTTTCCCATAAAAAAATTACCATTTTGTTTATTCTCATGAAAAGCCTTTTGCACATTTTTATAAAAATCTTCTACTACTTCATCACTCGGAGAACTTGTTGGAGCATAAACCTGAATTATCTTAATTTGGTATCCACTATTAAGTTGTATATGTATTCTTGCCATTCTGTCCGATACATCATCAATCTCCATTTGTTGTTGTTCTGCTTTTATTTATAATAAATCCTACTCCACTTATATTTCCAATATATGTGCTTTTGTAATAGAGTACATATAAGCTTTTCAAATCAATTGTTTCTTCACCTTTTTTCTAACTTCACAAAGTCCAATAATGTCCTATTTAATATAAGACAATTCTTCTTCTATAGTCCAATAATATCCCATTTAATAAAACACATTTTTCTTCTAATTCTTTCAATCATCCTTCACTTAAAGTAATCTGCAGTTGTAAGTACCTAAATAAAAAGTCATCATCAAATGGTATCCCGGATCTGCAATCAGGTGATTCTTAACACCCTCTGCCTTTGGCCACCAACCACTGACTTGACTGGTAACTTTACAGCCTCCTGGAAATAAGGGCCATAATTTTTTTTTGTCTGTCAGGATTGCATATATCTTCTGGAAAAATATTTATCATTTACACATACATTAATTCTGCTTTATGAGACAGCTGAAAAGAAAGACCATGCTGTTTCTTGATCTTAAATTCAGAGGTAGAAAGCCCATAAGCTCACTATGCTGGCTAATGCATATTGGTGAGGAGCACATCCATGTCCCTATACTATATAGATAATCATATGAGAATAAGAGTTGTAATGGAGTTTTCTGTTAACTGAAAGATGATCCTTTGATTCCTCCTGGAGGCTTTAAAGAAACCGAGCAGTGCAAATTCCTAATGTCTACTCCATATATATATATATATATATATATATATATATATATATATATATATATATATATATATATATATATATATATATATATATATATAAGTCTGCCTCTGATCCTATTCTAAGAATTTTAATGAGAACACGTTTATTACCCATGCTTTGAGTAGGCATATTTATGAGCATGGAATAATTCCCATCTTAAGTGCCAATCTTATCAATTAATAAGAATTATATCCTTCGAAAACAAAAGAAAAGGTTCCAGTGGACCTGTTCTGGGTACCTCATCCAGACTAGCTCATTCTCTAGGTTTGGGAGACAACGTCTATTGGGAGAATGAAGCCATGGTTATCTTACAAGAAACATGATTTATATATCTTTATAATTTCCCTATCTGCCCTATGAATCTTATTATTTTATTTCTTTTAGAAATATACATTCATGAATATCTGTAAGATTTTATAAATAATAACCCAGAAATTGTAAGAATCTCATAATTCAAATAAATACACAAGTCATAGTTTAAATTCTAATATTTATTAATACACGTCTATATTAATATCATGACACATTCATTCTGATACCTATATATAATATCAATGTACACATTAATGAAAGAGTGCAACTATGCATCAGAATTGTATTTATTAAATAATTTATTCTATTTCTAGATAGATAGATAGATAGATAGATAGATAGATAGATAGATAGATAGATAGATAGATAGATAGATAGATAGATAGATAGATAGATAGATAGATAGATAGATAGATAGATAGATAGATAGATAGATAGATAGATAGATAGATAGATAGATAGATAGATAGATAGATAGATAGATAGATAGATAGATAGATAGATAGATAGATAGATAGATAGATAGATAGATCGATAGATAGATAGATAGATAGCTGAAGAGAGAACGTCAAACTTACCTCATTTGAGAGTGACCGTTCGCGTGTTTAAGGCTGATGATCTGTAATCTTACAGTATTATAAAAGCGATTGTTTTAGTGAGAGTTATTAGTCTGAAAGATGATGAAAGATTCCATAACATTTTCACATAAGATAATCTATCCTAGAGGTTAGGTAGATGATTCTAAATTGATTGAAGGAACGTTTTTGCTATTGGAATTCCGTGATCATTTCATTTGCTTGAAACACATGGCAAAAATCTCCATAGATAAAGTTCAGGCAGGTCACAAAATAGCTTTCCACTGAGCCAGTTCCATGAATCTACATGATACTCTTACCCTAGCATTTTGATGGGATCCATTCTTATTATTAATTAATAAAATCAGTTTATGAAATTTACTTCCCATACTTCTTTCTCTCTGTAATGATCTTTTCCAAATGATTACTCAATCATAAATATATATAGTTATTTTCTTTTAACTTTCTTTCATCTAACTTTCTCTCACATCCCTTTTTTTTATTTATCCATACATCGATGACCATATCTCAGAAACGCTTTTAGCTTCCATTGTTATGAAATACTAAATTGGCTAGTTCTTGGAATTTTGATGACAAGTGTCATTAACAGAAATCACCTGTCGCACAATTTGCAATTCCTTTCATATATCTCCAGCCTTATATTTTAATTTGCTTTCATTAAGAAATATGTGCTTCAAATGACATTATTTTAGTAACTTAAATTATGACATTAATACACAATAAAATATTTAAAATAAAATATAAAAATACAACTCCGCACATAACCGCTTCTCTTCATCTTCATATGTAAATCTGTTATGAATTAATTGTACGCACATCACAACAACCCATGTAATAAATATATATGTATATGTTCATTTCTTTAAATGGTTAATGTATTTCAATCACACTTTTTTGTAACAGGGTTCGAATGTATATCTATAAATTTTCCTACATCTATAAATCTAATTCATAATAACAATCACAATAAGCACTCTTTTGTAATCATTATTCCTTTCATTTCCTTTAGTACTCATATTTGAACCCAGCTACTGTTACAAACCCAACTGGTGCAATAGCCTGCAAATACTGTCTGTGTATTTGAATGGCTTCTTAACCACCTATTGTCTGTTCTTTATTGATCTCTGGGTTTGTGACAGGTTTGAGTGACCAAGCATTGTATGACCCCTTTACTTGAATGTAATTTGGCTTGTTTGGTGGACAATGAGCTTTTGTTTTGTACTGTCATCTCTTTCCATAACTATGGTCACTTCTTTTTTTATATGCCACATCCCCATCAGATCGTCCTTCCATTCCAAGCCTAGTACTTTGCTGATCTTATACTTTCTTTCTTCATTCTAATGGTATGCTATGGCCATATGTGCTCAGGTCTAGCACATTAAGTAATTCTGCATCACAAGTCTTCCACTTCCATTTTACACTCACCTCTCATTCATCTAAACTCCCATTTACTTATTTATTGTTCAACTTCTCAGCCTTTTACTTACTTTTCACCTTCATTACCCTCATCCTACCTTTTCCCTTGACTACTTTCACTTTCCATCCTTAGTCTCTGTTCTATATTCTGAAATCTCATTTCGAGCCTCTCGTCTATTTTCTGAATTCGGAGTTTTAGACTTTCTATTTTTTATAAAATTATCTCCATTACACTTAGTTCTTTCTTTTTCCCCATCTTCTGCTGTTACACTTTGTGTTTTTTTTTTTTGACTTCATTTTTTGGTACCTATTTATTCTGTTAGTGAATGTCTATTACTATTCCAAATAAATGTGCCAGGTTCATCACTCCAGATCTCAGTGGTATACTGAATGAGTCTCCTGATAAACCTTCCTCCACTCATTTCTACCCTTATGGAAATATATTGTTTTGTATTATCCCAAATATTAGTAAAATCCTTAAACTCCTATTTTATTAATTATGTGACTATATATATCTCATTGAACAAACCTTATCAATCATAAACATTATTTTCTATACTGACTACTTGAGAACTTTTCTGTAAGTATATATATATATATCGCAAAATATGCCAATATTGCCAATATTTAAATATATTTTAAAACTCTTTCTGTTTTCTCTCTCTCTCTTTTTAAAAAAAAAATTGTCTTCCAACTTTCATTGAGAAGCATAATTTTAACTTTCATTCTCAAACCTTCGCAGCCCCATTCATTGAGAAGCCATTTTAACAGTCTGCCCATGATCACCTGCTAAGAATTTGAGTGAGAACACATTATTACCCAAACTTCAAGTAGGTGTATTTATGAGCATGGAATAATTCCCATCTCAAACACCAATTTTATCAATTAATAAGAATTATACTCCTTGAAAACAAAAAAAAAAGATTCCAGTGGACTTGTTTGGGGTACCTTATACAGACTAGCTCAGTCTCAAGGTCTGGAAGACAATGTCTATTTGGAGAACAAAGCCAAGGTTATCTTACAAGAAACACCATTTATATATCTTTATAATTGCCCTATATGCCCTGTGAATTTTATTATTTTATTTCTTTTTGTTGTGTTTGGTTAAGCTTGCAGGTTTATTACCAAACCAACAGATACAAATAGAACAACTACTCTTTATTAGTACAAATGATATATACATGTTAGTTAAACAAATGTACAAATACAGTTGATATGCTTCAATGCTGAGATAGTTGTGCGAAGTATGGAATTCACTTCCAGCTAATGATTAGCCTGCATCGTGATTTTTACTAGAAGACTCTTCCAGCTATGTAATTAGCTTGCCTCCAGTCGGCTCTAGTACAGATGTAGCAGTTCCAGTCCACAGGTGGACTTACCCTACTGCATGGATGTCTCAATAATGACAAGATAAATACCTTTGCTGATGGCAAAAGGTTTAATGGAGAACACATTATGTCATTCAGGTTAACAGAAGTAATTGTTCTCTCTGCCTTGCCTCGAAAAGGCTGGCTATTTAAAGACAGATCCCCTACCTTACTGGAAACACACAGATTCGGTGCACAAACCCCAGTGAAAGTTTTAATCCTGTTGGATAGCAACTGGGTGCTAGCCAATCAGGCAAGAAATCTGGAATAGTCCACTTCGAAGGCAGGGTTAGATATGATATGACATCCCTCCCCTGGCTAAAATTAGTCCTGAAGGACATAGTCATTGAAATGCACTGGTCAACATTTTGTTCACTTGGTTTGTTTCTGTGGTTGATTGTCATTCCTGTCTTCATCTTCTTTGCTTGTTTCTGGTTGTCTGCTGCTGTCTTAATGGTTTTAGATGTGTAGTTGAGTCATAGCTGGTTGTAATGGTGATTATGATGATGACCATCTTCAGTTTGCACAACAATGTAGAGCCTCTTTATTTGTGTCACCACTGCTGGTCTCCTTCTTGTGGACCCATAGTACATATGACATAGTACTTTTTTTCCTATTTGGAATTTTATTTTGTTTTTATCTTCTAGTTGAAGTTTGGCATCAGGTTTCAGCTTTTTGTTAAAGACTTCTGATTCATTAGTCTTCAACTTTGATAATGTTGTGAGCTGGTTCACTTTGAACCCTAAGTGACTAAAGCAGTCATGACCTATTAAATCATTATGGTTACCTAATACCACTATCTGTGGCACATATATAGTTTTGTTAGGCATAGTAATTTTTCCTGTTGTTAAACCCAACAGTTTGATTTTATTTCTTTGGTAGTCTTATATTGACTTACTGCAAGGGTGCAGCTTGTATTTAATCTTTTTATTTATGATCATCCAAGTCTTTCTTGAAACTATTGACACTGCTGACCCTGTGTCAAGTTCCATATTAACTGGTGTATCATTTATTATGACAGTGTGTATAAACCCAGACTTATCAACTCTGATATGGTTTATACAGGCAACTTGCTTTGTTTCTTATAAGTGCCTTTACTGTCTTTAGGACTAGACTTGGCTGTTTGTCTTTTTAATTTCTGACATGCTGCCTTTATATGTCTGATATGCTTGTAAAATGTGCATGTTGCTTTCTGGTATGAACATTCCGTATGCATTTGCATGTGCTCATTGCATCTATAGCAAAGTAGTGGGTTATTTGATGCAGTATTATTTGAGCTGACTGAATACTTGGGTGGACCAGTGTTATGCTCAATTTTTTGCACTTCATACTTTAGAAGTCTTTTAATGGGTTAGCTTGATTAGCTATTGTTTCTGCTAGTTTTTTTTGAGCTACCACTGTCTCAAAATCTAGGTCTGGAATCATTAACATTGTCAGCCTCAAATTGTGATCGTTTATGCCACAAAAAAATGTATCACGAAGTACTTCATACATGAAGTCTTTAAACTCGCACTTCAAAGCTAATATACGGATTTGTGTTTCAAATTCTCTAGATGTTTCTCCTTGTTCTTGTATGCTGAGTTTAAAATAGTATCTCTGCATTATTGTCAAAGGTTTAGGAGAAAAATACTCTGTGAGAATTTTCAACACTATCAAAATCCAGCTCAGCTGGGGTTACAGCCGAAGATTGAGACTTGAATATTTTGTACGTTTGGGGACCTATTGTGGTCATTAGAGTAGCTAAGTTTATCTCAGGATTTTTATATTGTTAGCCTGTAGATAAAAAAATCAAACGTTCTCTATAATTTGTCCAACTCTCAGGTTGAGCCTGATCAAAAGATTCCATAGAGCCGATTGCTTTAGCCATCTTTTTTTATTTATACTGAGTAACCACTCGTATTTGTTTTTGTAGTTATGTTATTGTAACTAACACTTTTAAAAATACACATTCATGAATATCAGTAAGCTTTTATAAATAATAACTTAGAAATTATAAGAATCTCATAATTCAAATAAATACACAAGTTAAAGCTTAAATTCTAATATTTATTCATACACGTATATATTAATATCGCGACTCATTCATTCCGATATATATATATATAATATCAATGTACACATTCACGAAAAAGTGCAACTATGCGTCAGAGTTCTATTTATTAAATAATTTAATCTATTTATATAATTCTTTCTTTAAGTTTTCTTAATTCATTATTATATTTTCACTTAATATCTTCACTTAATATATATATATATATATTGTAACCATATATTTTAGCATAAAATATAATCATTGATGTAACTTATTAAAAAATTTCTCTGTCTTCTTTGGTGATTTGATTGGCTTGATTTGCGCTTTGAACAGATTACTCTCTTATATTATTTTAATAAATTTAAATTTGATTCGTTCCATATACTAATTCATATCAGAATGTTTAACTTTTTAAAATTTTGACAACACATTAGATTTGGTAAAATAGTATTAAAATATAATATTTTGTTTTATTTGTTTAAAGTAATCTTAAAAATTATTTCTATTGAATTAACAAAAAACCATTTGTTCAATTAAAATAAATTATTAAAAATAAATACAGTAATTACGTATGCGTCTCAATGTAAAAAAAAAAAGAAAAGAGCACCGAATTTAGGATTAAGATCATCTGTTAGTTTGTCTTTTGGAGGGAGGAGAAAGAAAAGAAAATGGTAAAAGGCAAATGGTGTAAATATGATAAGCTTATTTTAAAATAGTTAACAAGTAAACGGATTACCACAAATTTTCTATAAACGTAAAAATAATATCGTGGTATTTAATTATAAGATGAATTGCTAAATTTAAAAGTCTGTTCAAGTCGGCTGGCCAAGTGGATCAAATCACCGGTAATAATTTCCCAATATTACATTTAAAATGTCGGAGCTTCCCAGTTTAAAAGAATTAATTGCAAGAATTTGGTATGTTTTAAAATGTTTATTGTTCTACAATTTGGAAAATTTAAATAAGTATTTTAATTACAGAAGTTTTATAAATATGAAAATTTGTTTTTTAAAAAAGAAGAAGTTTAAATTAAAGTAAAATGTTAAAGTTATCAACATAGTTTAATATTTCCGTTTCTAATTCTGATAAAAAATATAGTATTGATTGATATTTAACTTTATAATGCCAGTAATATATTTGCTAGTTAATTTGTTTGCCATTTGGATAATAAACAGTCTTCAAATAATTGATCAAAGCTATTTTCTAAATTTATCGTCAGTTTGGAATGATTGAATTAATTGCTGTGGTTATTATTCCTAGATTTAAGCGTGGATAAATAAATATTTAGCATGGATGTGGTAAACTTGGAACATTTTTAATAGAGAAATGTAGAAATTAATAACTTATGAAAAACATTTTCATTTAAATTCTGCGAGTCATGTTTTTGAAATTGTTTCTTGTTTATGGAGTCACGTAAAATCGTTAATCTAATAGTGATTATAATAACTAACACAAATGGATAAAAATTACATGTATGGAATTCAATTATAATTGTAGCTATTACTTCGTACATTTATTGTTCGACGCATTGTACATGGATTTCATGGATCATATTTGTCGTTATAAAATGCTATACAATCAAATTTGTGACACACACACCTGCTAAAATTCATGTATTGAACGATAAAATGCTATACATTTAATTTATATCATACACACACCTGTTAGATTTTATGTATTTGATGAATAATTCATTACTTTAATTTTATCGTTATATGAATTTGCATGTGAAGTTCATAAGTTATATTTTATTGAGTTTAAATTAATAGGGGTTGAATAAAATACTTATTCAAGAGAATAGCACTTACGAAAGGGCTTGAAAAGTACTAAATGAATTTATGAGATGTATCAATTTTCATGGGGTATTTTGTGAGTCTTTCCAGATTTCTATTCCGATACCAATATTACTTATATTATATTACAAACGTTTTATTTTAAGTAAGATAAGTTAGTACATTAGTTGTCCTGATTAGTGTAACATTTTATTATGCAAGAACCCAGATTTGCTAAATTGTTAGTGTTTTCTGAATGATCAGTATAACTGAGGAGGATGATTTTGCACTTTAATGTGAAGTAAATAGTAATGTTGTTTTAGAATGTTAAAAGGCATTAATCTGTGCTGATGGTTAATCCGCAGATTATTTAATTGCCATTTTTTTGTATTTTACACTCATTCCAGCGTTGGTGGTTAATCCGCGGAATTGTGTAATTTATACGTATTACTTTATAATGGTGTATCAATCCACAAAGCGTTTAGTATTATTTAATTCCTATGTGTAGATGAACGCATCCACAGGAATATGTTTTACTTCATAGATATAAGTTGGGCAAAGTATTTTAGTTAATCTGCTAAATCATCTTCTTCCATTTGTAAGCATAATTCATAAGTTAGATCATCAAATTGTAGCAGGACATTCTATTCAAGTTACTTCCTAATAATTAACTGTCGGTTGATTATTATTTACCGGAGTGTAAGTTTAAATTTTCACTTTATTTAATGATTGCATTATAGCTAAATATTACAGATATAATATTATTTATTATATTATTATAAGTTTACGGTATGGATTTATTGAATCTGGAAATGACGTTAAATATTTCATGAGTTGATGTTGAATTTAGTATAATTTGCTCAAGATTCATTATATCAAATTGAAATAAGGTATGATTAGGTTTTTAAAGCCATACCTATGATATGTTATTGAAGAAAGTTGATGGAATTATAATTTATTTATTTTATTTGTTTATTTATGTTTTTTAATTATAACATTGGAATTAATTACTTATTATTCATAAATTTGTAAATAAAAGTTGATTTATAATTAAACTTACTGTGCCGTTGCTATGTGTCATTCTTAAAATCAGAAATCATAAACCTTGGATAGAGCATACATGAAGTACATACCATTGTCAACATGATATCAGAGTTTAGTGATATTTTGAGAAAACATTTGGATGCTTTTAGTCTTTGGTAGTTTATGATGTGTAGGGTACAATAAAATCCCATTTACCTTTTCCATCATTTTGGCTTTGCGTAGTTGATCTAGTATACAATACAAATTGATTATTAAACCTGTAAACAGATTTACCAAATAATGATATGATTGAATATATTTACTTAACATTTTAAATTGTCATTTGTCAGTATAAAAAGAGTCTCAGTGATATAGTAAACTATAAAAAGAACCCAATTATTTATGTTTATTTATTGCAAAGCTTTACCTAGACTAGCATTTGTATTAAAATCATATAGATGGTTTAAAATTTCATAATATTATGTAGTTTCACAAATTACGCCATCTTGTACATGGTCGGCCATCGGGTCTCATACAATAAAAATCGCAAATTAAGGTTTGTAACATAATCACATTGCACTTATAATTTGTTTAATGTATTTTATCACACTACTATGATAGGTCATCGCGGTACACCCTGGCTGCGATCAAATTAAATCATAAAAAGTTTATGTTAGATCATTAGTTTGGTCTGTGGTAAGTTGCTCCAGATGTTGGTTGTGGTCCTTGGTGCATAAAATAGATAGCATAATATGCTTTTGGATACAGCTCTTAATAGCTGACAATGTGTAGTGGGAATTGATCAGTGATAGAGGTTACGATTCTCGGTGCACTTACGTTAAGGAGTATGACCACACTTTGTAGAGGGTTACAATATATATATAGAGAGAGAGAGAAAATGAAAGTTACCTCATTTGAGAGCGAACGTTTGCGTGTTTAAGGCTGATGATCTGTAAGCTCACAGTATTATAATGGCGATTGTTTTAGTGAGAGTTCTCCTTCTGAAAGATGATGAAAGATTCCATAACATTTTCACATAAGATAATCCATCCTAGAGGATAGGTAGATGGTTCTAAATTGATTGCATGAAAGTTCTTGCCATATGTAGTTCCGTGATCAGTTCTCTTGCTTGAAATAGACGGCAAAAATCTCCATAGATAAAGTTCAGGCAGGTCATAAAACTGCTGTCTACTGATCTGGTTCGATGAATCTACATGATTCTCCTACTCTAGCATTTTGATGGGATCCATTCTTATTAATTTTTATTAATTAATAAAATCAGTTTATGAAATTTACTTTCCACGCTTCTTTCTCTCAGTAACGATCTTTTCAGTATCACTACTCAATCATATATATATATAGTTCTTTTCTTTTAACTTTCTTTCATCTCACTTTTTTTTTATTTACCCATATGCCGATGATCATATCTCAAGAATGCTTTAGCTTCCATTTTTCCAAAATACTAAATTGGCCAATTCTTGGAATTCTGATGACATGTGTCATTAACAGAAATCGCCCGTGACACAATTTGCAATTCCTTTCATAACTCTCCAGCCTTATATTTTAATTTGCTTTCATTAAGAAATATGCGCTACAAATCACATTATTTCAATAACTTAAGTTACGATATTAATAAACAATAAAATATATAAAACAAAATATAAAAATACAACACACATAACCGCTTCTCTTCATCTTCATATGTAAATCTGTTAGTAATTAATTCTACATAACATCACAACAACATGTGTAATAAATATATATGTATATGTTCATGTCTTTAAATGGTTAATGTATTTCATTCACACTCTTTTGTAACAGGACTTGAGTGTATATCTATAAATTTTCTTGCATATATCAATTTAATTCATAATAACAATCGTTAAAAACACTGTTTTGTAATCATTAATCCTTTTAGTTTATTTAGTACTCATATTCGAACCCAGCTACTGTTACAATATATATATATATATATATATATATATATATATATATATATATATATATATATATATATATATATTGTAGGCAAGTGATTTCACACTTGTTCTCATTGCTTATCTTAACTTAACCATGTTACATAGTTCCTTGATTTTTTAAAAAAATGTTTTTTATAAGTGTCAAGCATAATAGCTTATATTGCTTTTAATAATTTTATTCATTAATAAAATAGAAGTGTTATAATAAAATGTGTGCCAGAAAGTACTATTCTAATGGTATAGTAATTAATTATAAGACAGAAGACAGTAGAGAATGTAAAATTAACTTAAAATCAACTTTTGTAATTTTTAATATAATAGTATAAAAGTTAAAATATTTGTTTATTATGAATCAGCTTTGGGTTTATAAAAGTAATTGTAGTATCTAATATCTTTGATTATTTTGTTTGCTGATGGAAATAAATTACAATTAGCTATTTAAATATTTGTTGATAGATTAACTTAAAGTTTAGAACTTCGTTTTTTTGTCATACGGGAAAGTATGTGTGTGCGTGAATGCAGGGAAACTGTTTTATAATTAACTAAATAATTTTATTTCTAGTTATTTGAACTCATGTTTAAAAAAAAGAGGAAATACAAATGAACAAATAATTATAATACTGGGTAAAGTTGTTTAATGAATAAAATGTGTTAATTTAAATAAATATTCTAAGATGGTTCAATTAATCGATATATGAATAATGTGATTTTTTTTTTTTTATAATATTTTTTATAAGAAAACTTTTTTTTTTTTTTATTCTTGTCTTTGGTTTTTTTTAACTTGATACCTGGCATGAAGTTTAAATTTTTTATGATTTGTATTTTATTTAAAAAAGTATTTAATGTAAAAATAATATAACCCGTCAACAATGAATCTCGGCTAAATTACAGGTAGTTGCTGATTTTTTCTGATGACTGAATTACAATTAAGCTTTCTAAATAACTGTAAAAATGTTTTCAAAGAATTTTATTAGTACTAATTATTTCAATAAGATTAAATATGGAAGAAATTCTAACACTAAGTAGTTGTCACATTTATTTAAAACTTTTATAACCAAAAATTATGCAGAAAAACTTTTCCAGTTCTTGCCGTGCTTAGCTATCTTGTAAATAGGACAAATTTTAAAAGAAAAAAAATGTATAAGATTAGAAGTGGGATATTTAAAGTTAAAATGCATTATATCAATTCATCTGTTTATCAGCTAATATTATGGAGTTATTTTTAGTATATTAACTTGCCTGTTTAATAATTTAATGTTATTGAATGTTGGAATTGTTTAAAGAATCTCTTAAAATATTTAAATAACTAACCTGCTTTAAATTAGTCCTTTGTATATAAAAGAAATATAGACTAGAGCAATTGAAGTAATTTGAAATGTTTTGCTATGCTGGAACTCTTCGATTCAAATTTTTGAAAAAAAATAGTTGGATATTATAAAAAATATAAAATATTGACTTTGTCAATCTATGCTATAAAATTGGTAAAAATTACTCTAAAGACGTTTTGAGATGCCAAATTATTTATTCTCTACTAGCAAGATTGCCGACTGAATTTTATTGTGAAAAATATTAAAGAATAATCTGGAAACATCCTATTATTTTATGCAAATTTGAAAATGCCCAAAATATATGTTTAACGATAAGGAAAGAAATAAAAAGTTAAAATGAAGCTACATAATTATTTTACTAAATAAACCTGCACAATCCCGAAATTGTCTAACAACTGAATTATTATATTATAACATTGTCATTTACCCATCGAGATGTATTATTATTTATATTCATTTACCTTGTTACTTATAATTAGATGTGCTTAAATTTTAGAACTATGTTACATAAAAACTATTATATGTGTTTTGTTTTGGAAATGCTCTTGCCATGTATGAAATAATAGTATTGACTAAAAGCTTCACAGTAAGAATTAATGTTACATGTGCTTAACAGATGTCTCAACATGACGAAAGATCATTCCTGAACTAAAGATTTTTTTTTATTGATAAAAAAATATTTTATGCAAGATTTTCTTTGAAATTTTGTTATATTTAATGTAATACTATTCATTATTACAAGTCTGGTAGGTATTTAATTTATGTAATTTTAATTCCGAGGTGTTTATCAGAATGTGTAGATATTCTACACATTATCAAGTAATATTCATTATATATTTGGTATGTGCTTGATAAGCTAAATTATACGTTATTTATGTTTGAGTCTGTTGAGATTTTATCTCTAACTATAATTATTTTAAATATATGGTAGTTTACTCAGTTATGGAATAAACAGCCAAATAACTCATTGTCAGAAATTTTTCTTTTATATTTTTGCATAAACGCAATAGTAACTATAACAGCTAGAATTTTTCTTATGGATTGAGAATTATTATTCTCACACATTATTCACATTATTATTTATGTCCACTTGTTATAATAATTTTGATATTTGATATTAAATACATTTTTGTATTGTAACTTTGTGCCAAAAAATTTCATATGCTATTGAATTTCTTTATTAATTTTTTCAGTCGGTTGACTTAAATTTCAATTGATGTTTCAGACATTGCTTATTGTTAATATGATTAAAATTTTGAATATGACCTTAGTCAGTTATAGTGATGTTTGTGTCTTGTCATTGTTAGTTATAGTATTGCTTATATTCATTACTGTGCTTGATGGAGTTGATTAGAACCTCATCTTTATTATATTCCGTGAGGTGATAGTGCTTATTTTCAGTAATTATGATCACACTTTTATATAAGGTACCTAGATCTCTGGTGATGATTATAAATTTCTTGGTATGTCTTTCTATGTTTTCCTGATATGCTGTGACAAAAGTGCAGGCAATGCTTTGCCTCAGAAGTAGGTGTCTGAAAACCACCATTCTTATAATGTATTTATTGATTCATGTGAGTTTGCTCTGGGGAGCCTGGGTTTGGCTTATCACTCATGATGTATTTAAATCTAGTTTTTTACCACAATAGGTGACGTTGTATTATGTTTTTGATATGTGATGACATGATAAGTTAGTTTGGAGGATTTAGTTTCCTATGGTTGCACTCAGTTATTTTAGTGCTTAAAGGTATAACACTGTCTGTATTGTTCATTCACAAACCAGCCATCAACAGTTAGTAATTTTAAATGTTTAACTTGTAAGCATATGAGGAGTAGGTGCAGTCCATACATGCTTTGTACATGATGTGAACATCCAGAACTTCTCCAATGGATGTGTAAGTCATTTAATTTTAACATTTTGTGTAATTTGTATTATATGGACAGTAATTTCTTAATTTTATGTGTGCAAATGATTTCTGATCAGTGTGCCATACATTTCATTCATTTATTATGGTTATTTGTTAATTCAAAATATTCAACAATAGGTGAGTCTTTATTTGTAATTTGAGAGGTATTTTAAATATTCCAGCTATTGCTTACATGTAGTCAGCTAATAATAACAAGCATTAACATATCTGTCAGTTAATCCTAGTCATCAATTTTTATAATGCTTTCATTTAGAGTAGATAATCAAAGAGAAATGATACGTTAATAAGCTAATGATTAATTCCATGTAAACATATAAATTTATAATATCCAAAATTGTTTAACGAATTGCTTATATTGAAGATGTATAGGAATTAGCTAGTGTTAACTCTCTATCTAACTAAACTGTTAGGTAAGGTGATTTATTTAAAAATAATTTATTATTTTTAGAAGCTTTAGCATTTATTTGTAAGACCAAAAAAATTTAAATACTATTAGTCAAATGATTGTATTTGTTAGCAGCGCTATCATGGCAATGTTTTCGTGTTTGTGTAAATTTTGTCTTGTACTATAATGTAAATAAACGTATTAAGTTTTTATTTAAAGTAAATTTAGTTCTGTTTATTTTTTATTTGCTAATGTATTCGGTTCACTATGTTAATTATTTCATAACTAAAGAAATGATATAAAGTTATGCATATAGTTGTGATTTTGGATGAAATACTGTAATAGATAATTTCGCATTTGTAGATACGAAAGTAATAGTTTGTTTAAGAAGTATTTTAAACTTATGTTATCTTCTAAGATAGAAGATTGTCTTTTATAAAATAAAAATAGTTTGATATTTCAGAAGATTATCCATGCTATTTACACTACACACTATTGTATTATTGTAACGTCAAGGTTTAGTTTACATTTAGTTACTTATGAAAGTTGTCTTTGGGAAGGTGGGATGATATAAAAAGCACCTTTGTCTTTCTTCTATCTTGAGTGATGTCATGGGTAAAATACTATAATTAATCTATATTTTGAATATTTTAATTATGTAATTAAATATTTAAATAATTAACTTTTTTTATTATTTTGATATTATTGTCTTGGAGTAAGATGCAGTCACTTCAAGTAAGGGTTTGCTACCTATAGTCAACCAGGAGATCATTCAGCTATTCATTTACCTATTGATTTACTAGTAGGGAATGTCATATTAGTGTTTTTCACAAGAGTAAAATAGAAATCCTAATATCATTAAGTTTTTTTTTTTGTTTTTTTTTTTTTGCATTGATTCCCTTAATTTTCTATATCTCAATATTAAGTATTACTAGTATGGAATAAGAATTTTTTATTTATTCCCTGCGCTAGAATGAGAGCACATTTTATGGTATTTTGTTTCATTTAATTTATTACAAATTATGCTATATAGAAGCAAAAACAAAGATTGTGTTTGTTTCAAAATATGAGATAAGAAATTTTAGTAGGAGATACATTTTTTTTGTCACAAACCTGTTGTGCTCAGAAAATATGATTTGATGGAAGATTAAGTCTCATAAATATTTGATATATTAGAAATTTTCCTCAATAATCTATTATTATTATTATTATTATTATTATTATTATTATTATTATTATTATTATTATTATTATTATTATTATTATTATTATTATTATTATTATTATTATTATTATTATTATTATTATTATTATTATTATTATTATTATTATTATTATTATTATTATTATTATTATTATTATTATTATTATTATTATTATTATTATTATTATTATTATTATTATTATTATTATTATTATTATTATTATTATTATTATTATTATTATTATTATTTTTTTTTTTTTTTTTTTTTTTTTTATTAGTTTAAAGAAGAACTTTATTGATAACCAGGTTACTGCTATAAGACACTCATACTATTTTCTGCAGGAGTAAACCGTTGTTGGTTCGTGGTCAAAGGCAACAGGGGGAAAGTTTTAAATTGTTGGGGGGTGAAAATACATATGTATCGTTCTTTATGGTCTGCTGTAATCTAGTTCTCCAAAGTCTTGGGTTTCTTGTTCATTTGCAAAACTTCCTTTGTGTTTTGCCTGCTGGGTTTGTTTGCTTTCGTTTTGGGTCTTTGTTGTTACTGTCCTTTATATTATATTATGCAATCAAAGCTCGTTTTTTTTGTAGTATTGCCCTTTTTATATTTGGTTGGGGCTAGTTTTGGTTGGGGCGTCTTGGGTTTGTTGTGTGTTATCAGGACCAGGTTGCGCATAGATGTCTGGTGTGATTTTATTGCTCTGGCCGAGTTTGCCAGTTTGATATTGAAGGTTGATGGATCGCCGGTTGTTACCTAGAGTGAAGTGCATCTAGTGCACCAGTTGCAAAGCTAGGCCGGACTGATGGAATAGGCCTTTGCAATATGAATTAATGTTGTTTGAAGGGTTGTGTTAGATTGTCTATATGCTCCTATCACAATACTCAATTCGTCAGTGCCGGACAAAGTAGATAGTTTCCTGTTTCTTCAGCCCGGACACAGGGACAAAAAGGTCAATGTTAGTGTAAGTCCCTATCCAGAAATTGTCGGGCGGGAGGTTTAGTCTCAGCAAAAATCAAAATATTTGGCTCCAGGCTTTTTTAAACTACGGGTATTGTGTTTTGTTTTCGCTGTCGTTGGTGTCTGGGTTGGATTTGGATGGATTAATGAATAAATTTGCCAGTATGATGCTTGTATTGTCTGAAGAGTATCTGTGGAGTGTGGTTTTTATATGATTGATCATTGATGCTAGTTGGTCATAAGCGGGGGTGGTCTATCTGTTGGTGTTTTTGAAGTAGGCATTCAAGCTTGGAAAGTGTTTGACTGTGGATGTTATTAAGTTTGTGGCCTTCTGTAGATGGAAAATATAAATACTATGAAGTCCTAGTCCATTGTGAATAGGTGGTCTGGAAGTTGTTTTGCAGATATTGCACGTCTTCCTCTGCCACAAGAGCTATTACAGAGAGAAGGTTTTGTTAATAAAACCTTTAGAAAAGGTATGGGTGATATAGGTGTTTTTGTTTGGCTAGCTGGTTAAATAGTGGTCTTGGAGTATTTGAAGTTGTTGGGGAGGTTTTGCGTTTCTTCTTGGTTTGTTCGGTCTTGACCCTCTTCCTTGCACTCATATAAAGGGAAACCCAGAAAGCGTCTTTCCCCCCTGCCCACGCTTGCATTATAAAGGCCAAACGCCTTTTTTAGTTGCCCAGTTGTGTGTGCTTCAAATTCGAGTTTGTATGCAAGGCTGGTAGGTGTTTTTAGATGGGAGGAAGACTTTATATCATCCTATAGCGTACTGTTACCGCTGAGATGTGTTTGGTTTTGGATGCCATGATGTTTGCTGGTTTTTTTAATGGGGTTGTGTAAAAGGTGAAAAGTAAAGCCCGGGGGGTCCTTGTGAGATTGATTGTGTTGGATAAAGTTCATAATTTTGCCACTGAGTGTATATGTATATCCCGATTTAACAACAAGTTGGTTATAACATATAAAATAGTGGGGTTTGGGGCGCCAACTTTTAATTATATCTCGTTGCCCAGTCAAAAGCGTTCTGTCTTTTGACTGCACCATTTTTCCCCGCCCTCCCAATACTTTGAAAGGTGTCCTGTAGTGTTGTTTTGCAAACGATATGGTGAAATCATGGGAGCGTATGTTCAATCCTGTCTTTAATGTTTCTCAATGTCTTGGGATTGGGCCAGGAGTAGGCCTAATATTATTAGGGTGGTTTTGGGTTTTCTTATTAAATGGTACTTGCAATTGGATAAAGTTTTCTGTTGTATTTTTTGTGAGAGTAGTTTGCAAGATTACATAATACTTGTTAGTTGTTGGCAGGTGTTCGACCATTTTGGGCCGGCGGACGGGCGCGTTCAAAGCTTCTTATGTGGTGTTTTGTTTCGGGTCCAAATATCGGGAGGTGGGTTGAAGGTTGTGTGTCTGAAGTTCTGTTTGAAATGCTATAAAAGGTTCAATCTGTTTGTGCGCGAGTTGTTCCTTAGTGCGTTTTTCCTGGGGGTTTTATATGTTTGTTTTGGTGGTTTGCTTGTTTTCTGTGGTTCCGCGGCTTGCGGGGGTGGGTTTTTTGGGCCTATGAGTTTTTATGTTGCTATCTCTGCCAGCTTAGTTGTAGTCCGCGTTTATGGAGCTAATATTGTTTCGAAAAGGGTTGGGTGGTGTTTGTTTCTTGTTTTCCGTGGAGTGAGTTGGAATTTCAGTAGTTGTGGTTTGGCAGAGGATCTGAGATGGGGTGGTTGGGGGAAGTAATGATGGCTTGGTGAATAGAAGCAAATCAATTAAAGTGTGTGTCTGTTTTTGGATGTTACTGTGTTTGGTGGTAAAAACCTTCAGCCTCATGAGTGGTATTGCAATTTGATGCAGCCTTTTGAGATGAAATCGTGTACTTCATGTTAAATCCCCATGATGATAGTTGGGTAAGGAGTTGTGCTAGCAGTGAATTGATGGTGAGTATTATGTTTGATATGATGCGTTTCCAGGTGGGATGTAGGTGAAAACTATGTTGAGAGTGTTTGCAGGTGATGAAATGTAGCTATCAACAAGTTTGCATCGATATATATGATTCTGAATGATGTGAAGGGCGCGGGGTTATTAGTAGGCCAGTTCCACCCGCAGGTGATGACATGTCCCTGGAGCATGCAAAGAAGCCTTCAGTGCGAAGATGATGTTGGGTAATTGTGATTCACTATATATTTTTGTTTAGAAGTCCAATATATGTGTCTGTGTGATTTTGTCCATTTTAAGTTGATGATTTGTTTGGGTTCAACCGATTAAAAGCTGTTATTTTGATTTATTATGGTTGTATTTTGGGTTGTTATTTAAAATATGTTAGTGATGGTTTTCATTGTATGAGTTATTGTTGGAGTTTTAATTGGTTGGTTAGATAGAAGTGTTCCATTGGTGAAGTATCGTTTGAATTCTGGTTAATGATGATGCGGTGTTGTATCTTCTGTTTGTGAGTTGTTGTCTCTTTGTTTTTGATTTTTTATTGTTTTTGTTCTTTTGGGCGACCTGGCCCTTTTTTTCTATTGTATTTATTAACTTGTGGAAGGCAATGATTGTTATGATATATGTTGATGTGTTATTTTTTATTGTGTGTGTGATGTTTGTTCTATTGGTACTTTGTGTTTCATGTAATTGTTTGTGATATTTCAGTTGGGTTAATATTTGAATCATTCGTGCATTGTATGTTTTGAAGTTGTTGTGTTATTTTGAATTGTTGTGTGACATTTGGATTTAATTGCTGCATTTGTTTGGTTCATTTATATGTTTGTCTTGGTTTTTGTAGTTTGATCTTTTTAGATGAAGAAGTTGTTTGCATCTGGTTATTCATATCTGAATTTATCTTGACTATGTTAGTGTGGCTGATATCTTCCGTTTGTGTGTGGTTGAGCTGATTATTTGTATTATTATTATTATTATTATTATTATTATTATTATTATTATTATTATTATTATTATTATTATTATTATTATTATTATTATTATTATTATTATTATTATTGTTATTATTATTATTATTATTATTATTATTATTATTATTATTATTATTATTATTATTATTATTATTATTATTATTATTATTATTATTATGCCCTGATTGTTTGGCAGTATTGTATGATTTTTCTTCATAATTGTTATATGTCTCTGTGTACTATCATCTTTGCAAATTATATTGTAACCCCACTGTGTCTAGCTGAAGAGTCTCTGATGTTGATTTATTTATTTACCTTCTTTTTCTCCTCATTTCCTCTCTCTTCCTCTCCTCTCTCCTGATTTCCCACTATCACATTTTTTCATCTCTTTCAATTTCCTCTCTCTCTCTCTCTCTCTCTCTCTTGTCACTACCCTCTATTTTATCCTCTAATTCTCTCATCTTCTCCTTCTCCTCCCTCACATTCTGATTTCTCTCTTTCATTTCTCTCAACTTCCCTCCTTTTTTATTCAGGTTATTATATATATATATATATATATATATATATATATATATATATATATATATATATATATATATATATATATATATACACACACACCACTATCTGAATTAAATATCAAATCACCTCAAACATTTTAAAATTTTACCTTCACCCTCTATGAATAACTATTACAATCTACACCTCAAAACAGTTAATTCAAATAGTTATTTCTCTGCACTATAGGCGGCAAAGTTATTAAATATTGAAACATAGACTAATTTCAACATTGAGTATAAATTTACATAAATAATTTTATTTAAATTGCTCTTAAACAAACATGTTTGTTATACTTACACATGCATATTTAGGAACAATTTAAAGATCATTGCTTATCTAAATTTCATGTTCTTTGTTTGAATTAGTCATGTTTCAATATATAATATATGTACAGCCAATAGTTCAAAAAGGTACTTTTTTGAATTAGCTGTCTTAAGTTGTAGGCTTTACTCATGGAGAAAGTAAAAAAATTTTAACCTTTGAGGTAATTTGATTGGGGGCTTCAAATTTATAAATCAGTTCTGTTTAGTCTCTTTTTGTGTAAGTATAGTAATCGTGTTTGTTTAAAAGCAATTTAAAGATTGCTGCTTGTGTAATTTTTACACTTTCTATTTGAATTATTACACATTTCAATATTTAATTTTCTTGCAGCCTATAGTTCAAAAATGTGCTTTTTTGAATTAGCTGTGATGAGGGCTCTATTTACAAATGCCAAAACTGAATATTTCTTAACATTTGAGGTGATTTGATATATCATTGTCAACCATTATCGAGCCACTTCAGGATAGAGGTTTTTCCAAATTCAATCCATCTTCTCTGATAATTAGATTCTCTTCTTCATATCACTATTGCAAACTATCTTATTTCATCCATCCAATTTATAAGCCATCTCTTTCTGAGTCTTTTACAATCTCTTGGAATGTTGTTTAAGATTTTAATTGTCCTACTATTATCATCTCTTCTAGCAATATATCCATCCCAACTCAACTTCATTCTTTTTAATTTCTTCAAAGAGTACAGCAACACTTGCTTGTTCTATTACCCATACATTGCATTTGAAACATTTTATTATTACTCCTAACATGCATCACCTCATACTTTTTGAGTGGTCTGAAATTCATGTATCACTGTTCTATTAACTGTCCAAGACTCACATCCATAAGTAAGAACTGATTAAACACATTTATTAAAAACCTTTGTTTTCAAATGCATAAACATTTTTTCCTTTAATATTAAGTTATTTCTACCAAAAGCACTCTACCCAAGTTTAATTCTATGAATATTTTCATAAATTATGTGCCCATCTGTTGTAATAATGTGACCATGGTGTTTGTAGTTGTTAACTTCTTCTAACTCATCATAATATATCCTTATTTACATATTTTTTAAAAAAAATCCATTGAATAATATGTTATTTTTTTAACACGGTCCTACTTTCTTACTTTCATCTGATATTTTTTCCAACATTTCCTGAAGCTCTAAATCATTATTTGCAAAATCAAATTCATCATCTGTAAAATCTAAATGACATAAATTATCACCATTTACTTTTATTCATTTGGCTTCCCATTTTGTGATACAAAATACTTCTTGCAGAACTATTGTAAAGTTTTGGAGTTGTGTAGTCACCCTGTTTTGTACCCTTCTTAATGCTATCCTTCCTAGTATCATTATGTAATCTAATTGTTGTTGTTGCATTTTTATAAATATTCTACAGAATATTACAATAACATGGGTCTATACATTGATGATTCAATGTTTTAATCACTGAAAAAGTGCTTATATAATCAAATGTATTTTCATAAACTACAAATCTAAAGCATAATGACAACTCATATTCATTGTTTTTTTTTCTATAACTGTTCTCAACACTTGGATGTGATCTGCTGTACTAAAACTATTTTTTAAATCTAGCTTGTTCTATTGGTTGGTTAAAATCCATTGTTTTCTGTAAGATGAGTTGCAATTATTTTGGTAGAAAATTTGTATAAAACTGATAAAACATTGATAGGAGATATAATTTCTAATTTCTTCTTTATCAATTTCTTAAATATTAATACTGCAATCTATCAGTCAACTTTACATCTTTATCATTTACCATATATATATATATATATATATATATATATATATATATATATATATATATATATATATATATATATATATATATATATTGGTAAGTTTTTATTTTATTTTTTACCTGCTTCTTTCAATATATTGATTATAATTTCATCATTACATGAAGCTTTTCCTGTTTTCATAAACTTAGTTGCACGCCTCAATTCTTCATTTACAATTTTGGTCAATTCAGAAGATGTCATAACTACTTATTTTTTATTACCATATAATTCATAAGAGCCCCATATAACTTTTCTACCAATACCAACATGTTGTTTTACACATTGAGACTTTTATTCTCTTCTACAGTATTTCTGGCTAATTCATTATCAACTCTTTTTCACACAATTTTATAAAGTATGTAATATTCAGTCCTTCTTAATGCATCATTTTATATATCTTCATATGCCTTCTTTTTATCAAAAATTATCTAGTCTCAATACACATTTTATTGGTCAATTGTTGCTTTATTCTATCGCTGTCATTGTTGCAGTTTTTAAAGGGGATATCAGTTATTTTCCCATTAATTTCATTTAAATCTGAATTATGTTCATAATGTACTAATATTTGAAACTAATGTGAAAGTTCTAATTTAAATTCATTAGAAATTTTCTGATGATTATGAATATTATTTGTAAATATTTTTTTATAAAATTTTTGTCTCACTAGTTTTCCATTATCACATATCTTACATCTTATTAATCGATGTTCACTTTCTCTGTTGAATTTATTAAGAACCTTACAATCTTGAAATATGTATTTTCTGTTAGTCAAAATATAATACAATTCTGCTGTACCTTGATTTAGATGCTTCCATGCCCATTTTTAACATTGGTTTTAAAAAAAATAATTCATAATATAAAGTTTATCTTTCTCTGCAAACTCTACAAGTTTATATCCTCTATCATTTCTATTATTATTACCAAATTTACCTATCACATTTTCATCTTTCATTTATTTACCAATTCTAGCATTCAAGTCACCCCAAAAAAATTAAACTGTTGTTTAGTCTGATCAAAGGCCTTTTGTATATCCATATAAAATCTTCTACTATTTCATCACTATGAGATCTTGCTGGGACATAAACCTGAATTATCTGCATTTCCTATCTACTATTATGTTGAAGAACTTATACTTTCCTCTTTGTTTTATACACCATTAATCTCCAGAAAGCTATTATTCCACTTTTTATTAACAATTTATCCTACACCACTTGTACTTCCAATATGTGTGCCTTTTTAGTACAATGTGCATTTACATTTTAAGTGAATTTTCTTTTCATATTTCACCAAGTCCAATAATGTCCCATTTAATATAAAATAGTTCTTGCAATTGTTTCTATCTTCTTTCACTTTAAAGTGATCTGCAGTTGTAAGTACCTAAACAAAAGTCTGACATCAAATGGCATGCATCAGTCCACTATCAGGTGATACATACAACATATGTCTTCAACCCACCATTTCTATCTTGTCTAGTGTCATTACAGCAAATTGTGAATAGAAGATGTGATTTACTTTTGACTTTATGATTGTATATATCTATTAAAAAGCATTCACATATACAATAAAAGTTGCCTTGACTGCAGTTTGAGATTGTTGATTGTTATCTAAATTGGGATTGTCTAGTTGTTGATTGGTTTCTAGTGGCTACTTATAAAACCATTTAGTTCCTGAACATTATTACACTTATTATATTGTAACAGTATAACATTAATAAAAAGTAGTGTATGCCTCTAATTGAAAAAGTTAACAGTATAACTATTTGTTTCAGATTATATGAATAAAATCTGTAATGATATAAATATGAATAAGTCACTAACTAATACTATAAAAAAAATCAATAATATATTTAAATGGTTAAACTATTACTAAATAAAGAACATAACATTTGGTCACTAATTATAATTAGACCTACCAAATAATATGTCACATTTGGATAATATTAATCTTGTAATAGTATAATACAACTATATACATATGCTCAACGACTCATTCTACTTTTGTACACGTCACTACTTCATAGGAAGGCAATAAAAATGCATTATGTTACATAACATTTTATCAAGAAAAAAAATAAGAGGGTACTTAGATTTTAACCCAGGAAATTTATTATGAATAATTTCAGACAATAAAATTCATTATATTGTACTGTACACCCTGCATATATTCTACTATTAAGGGCACCACCAGACCTCAACACAGCCTAAAAAATATTTTGAGGTCTGAATATTTGCTACTAGTGGGTGACTTAATGATCTTAATCTACTAATAAAGAATTATTGGGCTAGATCAAATTATCTAATGGACTCTTAACTCCTAAACAATTGATTGTCAAAAAAAAAAAACGACTCCAAATGCTAGGCAAGTTTAAAATAACAAATAAAGTAAAGCAAATCATAAATAAATTTCAAATAATGTATTTCTTATTTGGATTTTTTTCTTTTTATAAGGAATTTATTGAGTTTATTGTTATTTATTTTATTTAAGAAACTTACTTGCATTATCAGGTTGATGTGCAAAGATTTCACTACACTAATTATACCTTTATTAAAGTATTCAATTAATTCTGATATAATGATTTTAAATTTACTTTTGTGTGTGAGCTAAGATATCACAAATTTATCTAAACAACAAAAATAAAGATGAAACGTAAATATTGGCTATTTAACTCCTTATTTCACTCCAAAAAGAATAATACAGGCTGCACTGCTTAGTGTATGAAACATATATAAGAAAATATCTAGTGAAGATCATATTGGAAACATCACCATCAGAGACTCATAAATTTTATAAATTTGATATGAATATGTAAATAGCAGGCTCTGTAAGCTGTAACAAGTCTTTTTCATGATAGGTTTAACTAGGCCTGTTACAAAAAAAAAATCAAATAATAATTAATGATTTGACAGAAATGTAGCTGTCAAATATTATATGAAATAAGGTCAAATAATTCATGATTAGTAAGGAGTGACCAAGTGTTTAATAGCCACACACACACACAGACACAAGCTGATATTATTAATTTTCTATAATGAATAATATTCATCAGATTGTGAATACTTGCAAAGAGTTGAAGTCATTATACCTACTAATAAATAAAGCAATTAGAAGATTCACCAGTTGTTAAAAATGTCTTTATATATATATATTTGAAATAATATTTTTAACGGTTTACAAACAATTACAAATAATTTTTAAATCTGCAGAAGTACTTTCGGATACTTTCTAACCTGCCTCAACTGCCATTAAATTCAAAAACTAAAAGCGGAAGCAAACGTCATCAATTCAAATTCCAAGAATCTCGTATTTTAATGTTAGAAGCTTGTCGATTTATTAAATGTGTTTTATTCCAGTTTATAAAAATTGCCTCTTTAATTTTTCTTTTACTATGGTTTCTCTCTTCGTGAAGAATTTTAACATTTTCAAAATTAAATTTAAATTTATATTTACATGTTTTTTCATGATCGAAGAAAACTGAAGAAGATATTAAATCACCATTATTTTTATTTTTTACACGTTTATATAACAATTCATGTTCCTTCAATCTTTTCTCAATGCTGCACCTAGATTCACCTATATATGTTAGCATACAATCACAAAAAATTTGATATATGACATTACTTTTTTGCTTGATAGGTATGACATCCTTAGAATTATTAACTAATTTATTAATATTGTTTGGAACGTAGAATGAAACATTAAATACATTCTTATATCAATCCTTAAAAAATTTTACTTGAGGATTTGAAATAAATGGAATAGATATCCATTTTTTATTATTAATCTTCACTTTTTTTAAATTATAATTTATTTTTTTTTTAAATTTACTTAAAGTATTGTTTATTTGTTCCATTTTATAACCAACATCAAGCAATTCCTTGGCAAATATCTCAATATTTTTCAATTTATCACTTTGGTAATGACATAATTTTTCATTCCGTTACAAAAAAGATTTAAAACTTGCCATCTTATGCATCATTGGTACTTTTGATTTACAATTTATATATCCTCTTTTTTGCAATGGCTTAATTATTAGTTTATAATTTAATATACTGTTATCTCTTGTGATCATTAAATCTAAATAGATAATCTTATGGTCCTGTTTTTTTTCAATAGTCCATTTCAAGCCATTCAACTTATTTAATTCCTCTATAAGCAAATTTATACTATTAGATGTTTTTGTCTGTGGAAACACTAATAGTATAAATTTGCTTATAGAGGAATTAAATAAGTTGAATGGCTTGAAATGGACTATTGAAAAAGAATAGAACCATAAGATTAACTATTTAGATTTAATGATCACAAGAGATAACAGTATATTAAATTATAAACTAATAATTAAGCCATTGCAAAAAAAGAGGATATATAAATTGTAAATCAAAAGTACCAATGATGCATAAGATGGCAAGTTTTAAATCTTTTTTGTTTTGGAATGAAAAATTATGTCGTTACCAAAGTGATAAATTGAAAAATATTGAGATATTTGCCAAGGAATTGCTTGATGTTGGTTATAAAATGGAACAAATAAACAATACTTTAAGTCAATTTAAAAAAAAAAATTATTATAATTTAAAAGAAATGAAGATTAATAATAAAAAATGGATATCTATTCCATTTATTTCAAATCCACAAGTAAAATTTTGTAAGGATTTATATAAGAATGTATTTAATGTTTCATTCTACGTTCCAAACAATATTAATAAATTAGTTAATAATTCTAAGGATGTCATATCTGTCAAGCAAAAAAGTAATGTCATATATCAAATTTTTTGTGATTGTATGCTATCATATATAGGTGAATCTAGGTGCAGCATTGAGAACAGATTGAAGGAACATGAATTGTTATATAAACGTGTAAAAAATAAAAATAATGGTGATTTAATATCTTCTTCAGTTTTCTTTGATCAGGAAAAAACATGTAAATATAAATTTAAATTTAATTTTGAAAATGTTAAAATTCTTCACAAAGAGAGAAACCATAGTAAAAGAAAAATTAAAGAGGCAATTTTTATAAACAGGAATAAAACGCATTTAATAAATTGACAAGCTTCTAACATTAAAATATGAGATTCGTGGAATTTGAATTGATGACGTTTGCTTCCGCTTTTAGTTTTTGAATTTAATGGCAGTTGAGGCAGATTAGAAAGTAACCGAAAGTACTTCTGCGGATTTAAAGATTATTTGTAATTGTTTGTAAACCGTTAAAAATATTATTTCAATTATAATTACAATATTGTTTTTAATTAACGGATATTTTATTTATTTTACATACACACACACACATATATATATATATATATTGTAGCCTTTTGGTTTATACCATCTATAAACCAAATGTAATAAAATGAAGTAATTGTGGAAAAAAAAAATTTTTTTGAGGTAAGAAAAGTTAAAAGTCTTATTTGAGAAGGTAATCACTATATAGCTCACAAGCAACACATATAGAGACAGTTTGTGTTTGTATAAAATGTCTAGTACTAAAGAGTTGATGAGAATTAAAATTGAATTGATTGTCAGTAGCTTTGGTTAACAGTTTCTTTCTAGAGAATAAGTTTAGAGTTATAGGAGATTATGGTGAATATTTATGTTTATGATTATCAGTAATTATAATTGATTTTATGCTTGTAATTATAAGAAATTGTGATGGATATTTTATATTCATATAATCTGAATAATCAGTTTTCTATTGTATGATCTGCACATGTGTGTGATACAGATATATGGATTTGATTTTTTTCTTTTCCTTTATAGAAACTGACATATTTTTTTATATTATTAAAAATGTAAATCTAAATAAGAAATTATTTAGATCAAATGAATGCAACTTTTGTTTGACCAAAAAGTGTTAGTAAGCTTATGTTTTTAATTATATCTTCTTTGACTAATTTTCATAAATTGGTCACCAATGTGTTAATTAAAGAGATCTGGTTTCAGATTAGACAAAGTAGTTAAAAAAGTAACACTTAAGGAAGAGTCATTGTTCATTCTGAGTGGCGATTTTTTTAATTAGACTTGAAGAGGTACCACTGGGGGGGGGGGTTAACATATGTTTTCTTTTCTCTCATTTACCCTATAAAAACTGAGAAAAGTAAATAGAAGAACTTTTGCTGATTGAGAACTGGGGCTAACTAACTTAAATTAATATCTCTGGTGTTTTCTAAGTTTTTTTTTTTTTAATTTCTGTCTCAGAATTTAATAATGTATTTAAGTATTATAGTATACCAAAATATGAATTTTTAATTCATCTATAAGTGGTGCATGTTTCGTTTCCTCAAGTCAATTATAAATGATTCCACTTTTAATAAGACATTTATACTAAATGCTACAACTTATCCATTCTGCTTATTAAAAATTCATTGAAGGAGAGAACTGACAAATTTTTATATGCAATTAAAAGACCAATTTATACCGTAATAATTATTTGGCTGTTTAAAAATTGTTTAAAGAAACTGCAGCAAACTTCTGTAAAATGTTTAAAAAGTTAATTCATGTTTAATAATAAGAAACTGCTTGTTGTCTATAATTTGAACTTTTAAATGGAAAAGAAAAAAAGAAACCAAGGAATTCAAATCTAGGAAGAAAGTCATCAAATGGAAGGTAATCAACAGAACTTTTTTAAAATTTATTAATTCTCCTGTAGCTACACTTTTGATTTAAAATAGCTATCTATGTGTTTTATCTATCTTGATTCAAATGACTGCCTGTGTGTGTTTATAAACATTTAATTTAAATAACTGTCTGATGCACAATTATAGAGCTATCTCAAATAAAATGAACTGAATATATTAATTGATTGATGGACAGTTGAAGGAAAATACATTTGAAAGAGACTATCTGTAATGTTGATATTTATTCTTTATTTTATTTCGTTTATATAATATGACATTTGTTTTGTTTTTATATTTCATTTTGTTTATATACTATGTCACACTCTAATCACTAGAATATTTAATTTAATATTTTGTTCATGTTTAAAATGTTTGAAGGAAAGAGAAAAAAGATTTTGATACCATTTAAGTATAGATGCTCACATAAATTTAAATTTAAAAGTACAGAGAGAAATAATATAAATATTTTTATTGTTCTTAACAAAATTTTAATTTGTGCTTAATAGTAAATATGAAGAGTGAGGGAATGGTCTAAAACCCATAATTATGCTATAGGGGTTGTTGATCTGTTATTAATATGTTAGGTATGTTGTTGGCTTGACTGTTTAAAATTGAAATAATTCATATATGTTTTGATTCGAGATTTGGTTAATCTTTGTCATTTATCTAGGCTGTAATCGATGTATATATGGGCATATATTAAACTATAAATGCTTGTCATTACTAACATAAAGTTATCATACCACCCAATAGATGGGAAATGGGTGTAATGTGATTTATTTACCATAGCAGTTGGAGATGACTGAGTTTGACTCCATTTATTTGTTAAGATAGGGAATTATTAATAAAGTTATTGTTTAAGTGTAGGAAATGTTTTGCATACCAATATAGAAAATAGGTGTCTAAGAGGAGTTCTTTACATGGATTCTGGATCTTAAAAAAGGATCTCTCTCTCTGGCTCAAGCAAATAGTTTAAGTTTGAAGTTGATGTCATTGTTTTTTAAATCCCTTACCAAGACATGGCTGTGTGCACATTATAGATACTGCGTGGTGATGTGAAATATGAAAAGAGTTTTTCTTATGTGGGACAGAATAAAAGTGCCCTAAAAGGATAAGGATTCAATTAGATGTATATGTATGATGAAGAATGACAAAGATTTTAATTAATAAACTAACCGATCTGTGTTGATTTTTTTTGAATGATGGTAAATTGAGATCGTCAAGCTGAACGAACATACTGACATACTAAGATATACAGTCAAAAATGTAAAGATATGACAAGCATGAATGTAAAAGTGTGGGTTTTGAATTTAAACCCATTTGCAAAATCAATAGGGATTTTTTGTGGCATATCATCCTTCTTCAGTGGAAATGTGAAAATTATTACTTGATAAAATGGTTTAGAAATTTAAGATTATTTCACATTGCTAGTTAGAGTAATTGAAACGAATATATTATTTTGGAATAGTCCAATGGACAATGTTTACAATAAAAAAGGGGGGGAGTAGATATTTATAGGTTTTCTTCTCTTTCAAGATAAGTTTTCTTAAAGCTAAAAATATACGGAATTCTGTTTCCAGCGTTTGTGTTTATTATTATTATTATTATTATTAATTTTTAATTTGATAAATAAATGGGTCAAAACAATAAATAAGTCATCTAGAAAAGCAGTGACTTTAAACAAGTATTTGAACTGTATTCTTTAATGGATCAGAAGCATAGATTTGTGTAACAATATTATATTTGAGTGTGTTTTGAGTTTAATTTTTTTTATTTTGTCATTATTGTTAATGTAATAAAAGTTTACTATTTTCATAAGATTACATTGCGTTTTGTGTTTTTATGTTTTAAATATCTCCAGAATATATATATATATCCAGTACCTATAGTTAAAGTAATATGAGTTCATATTTAAATTTAATTATTTATGTTATAATGACAATTTATTTCCAAGATCGATTTGCAGTAGTCATTATCATATTGTTTCCATATTCGACTCACATAGTTAATTTTATATTTATACTTTGTTTCCATGATTGATTTACAGTATTAATTTTATCTTGATTATTTCTATATTCGATTAATATAAATCTTTTTTTTTAAGTCACCTTTACAAAATTCATTTTCACATAATTTTCTTTTCATAATTAATTTGCATAATCTGATTTTATGATTTATTTTCCTTCTTTACTTCCATGAGTAAATTTTGATTGATTTATCTGATTAATGTCCATGGTTTACTTCCATAGTTTACTTTTGCAAAATATGATAGGTTAAAATTATTACTTAAGAGTTGGTCAATAGATTAGATAAATAGAATAAAATGACAAGGAATAGTTGGATTAAGTTTAATAGACTTAATTTTTATTCATTGTAATGTTGTGAATATTGGGAGCAGACATAAAATCCCTTTCCTGCTCTCGGTGTTTAGAGTGATTACCAATAGTAAATTTGTATCAAAATTCAACTTAGCATATTTGGAATCCTATCCATTACAATGTAATCACTTATATGAGCACCTCTTGACAGATCTAGACTTTGAGAAAGAGCAGTTCAATGATTGATCTAAGAGCTAGTTTGGAAGTCAAGTAGTTTATTATAACAACATTATTATACTATTATAAAAGTAGGGATTATGATTTTATAGTTGATCAAAAGATCTATGTGTGTTAGAGAAATAAGATTAGTGAATTCTCAGATTAGAGAACACAACACAGACATTCCATGTTATATAATTGTAGCTATTGAAAGTGATGAATGCTGAGAATGAAAAATAAAGTAACGAAATTAGATGGGGAGGATCATTTGTGACAAATTTTATCTAATATTAAATTAAATGATGGTTTTATATTATGAACATAGATTACGAGTTCTCTGCATTAATCACTGATTTATTTCCAGTCAGATATAAATGAGAACTGTATACAGTATTTTCTGTAGTTACCACTCGAGATCAGATAATTATAATAAAGTTGTGGACAAAAGTTGGCTCATTATTATGATTTTTATAATAAATTTATCATGAAATATTTGCATGATTAATGCTAGGTTTGTAATTAAGACCACATAAATTTAATGGTTTTATCAATATTATTGTTATTATTATTTTTTTTTGAGAGACAATTTAATTACTTTCTCCAATATCTTCTGTAGTCCTAAATATGGCTAATGATGATGATCATTGGTGGGCAATACAATTTATAGCTGCCATTTGGTGCCCCTGACATATTTGATCCTAAATTTAGTATAAAGTTCAATTGGCTAGCTACTTGAAATAAATGAGAGTTTATTAAGGATAAGTAAGTGAAAGATTGCTCAGAGAAAGTTGAGGTGACAATATATATATATATATATATATATATATATTGTCACCTCAAATATATTCATATAAAAGTGAAAGATATATATATATATATATATATATTCTTTCACTTTTAATGAAAATAAACTTATTTAGGTTAATTATCTAACTTAACTACAAGATCTAATGCATATACTAATGTAAACAACTTAAGGTTAATCAATATTTTAATATTAATAAAATATTATCCATTAATAAAAACATAATAATTTAAGACTTGAGATCTATATAAAAATAAAGACTCATATCACAAAATACATATGACATAATTTATTCAAAATTAAATTGAATTAATCATTAGATTAATTAATAATATATTAAATAATTCTTTACTTGAAAAAATAAAAGTTTTCTATATGTAATGTCTATTATGTGCTAGTATAAGAAATAGCGATCATGTGATGTTTATTAGTTTAAAACTTGTATGTAGCAATTAGAATTTGAATTCTTTTATGTTAATAAAACTGATTGAAACTAGTTGACTTATTCCATATACATATAAGACATAAGTTGTCTGGATTGAAAACATTCTTATTTCAAATTGAAAAATTCATGCTAGTGTTTTAGTTATAAAATAAAAATATGAAGTAAATTTATTTGCTCATGATTTGTTGATAATTGATTTTAATAAAAATGCTATTAAATTTTTTTAAAAGAGTCAACATATAATAAAACTTAAAATCATATCAAGATGAAATAGATTGCAGCAATATCAGATGAACAAGTTATCTTTATGAGAAATATTTATAATGGGGTGTGTCAAATTGTTTTTCTTGACAAATAGTACTAATAGAATAATTAATAAATCTAAATGCAAAAATTTAACTTTTAATCAAAATTGTATGATATACATATTAATATGTCAATGTGGGTTACAATATTTTGGTGAATCTAATTGTTAATTAGAAAATAAGAATGAAAGAACCTATGCTTTTATATAAAAGAGTTCAGAAACAAACAATCAGGAAAAGATGAAAATAAAACATCATCATCTGTTATATTTGATCATGTTAAAACTTGTAAGCATGGGTTTAAATTTGTTTAAAAAAACATAAAAATTATACAATTTGAGCCTTGCATCAATAAATGTAAATAAAATACAGTCTATTAATTTTAATAAATCATCAAATGTTAATGAATCATTTATCATCATACATTAAAATAAAAAATTGTGAAGGAACTTAATGAAATTATTGGAGTTATGATATGTCTTATTTTGATTATTCAATGTTATATAGTTGACAAAGACTAAAAGGAATATAATTGAAAGTATTTCTAATAGAATAAGTTAAATTATACAAATAATACTGTATTTAATATATATATAGACATATATATATATTTGAATATTAGACATCAAATTTAATTTATTACACCCATGCACACACACACCCTACACACACCCATATATATATATATATATATATATATATATATATATATATGTAAAATCAGCAAGGTGCTAATTTATTATAAGATATAACTCCTTCATATTTGGTCTTCTTTGTTTAATTTTTCTTTTGTTTAAAATTATTTAAATGTATTTTTTTTTACTAAGCAACATGAATCATTAAAAAATTATAATACTTAGTAGGAGGTAAAAAATAACAAAAACCCTCCAAAGATAATGATTATTAATAATTTCACCCCATCATCCTGTTTTCCTTTATCAAAATTATGTTTTTCACTTAAATATATATATATTAAAAGTTGATTTCAAGGTAAAACTAATATTATTTAATAGAAATAGTCTCTTTAGAATATTTTAATATAAATGTTTATTAGATTTTTTTTAATATTAAGAACTTAAAAAGCATTAAATAAAAATAATTTAAAATATTTGATATAAAAAACAACTACTGGTACAATAATTAATGATTTTATATATTGTATTGTCATATATAGTACAAATGTATTGACATTTGTTAAAAGCTAAAAAAAAAGTAAATTTAAAGTTTTTTAAATTAATGCATTTTACATTTTTTTGAGTGTTTGTGTAATTTTTTTTAAAATGTACAATACAATGAAAGTTAAATTTTTCATTCCTATTTTTTTTTATGTAATTAAAAATAAAAATTAAAATTGGAAAGAATACAACACATAGATTACTGCTAATCAAGATAAACTAAAAGATAGAATACCACATGCAGATTTTAATTAGTAAAGTCTTTCAAACTCCAATTAAAGATGACATAATTATGTTAAAAAAGACTTTGCAACTTAAATTTAAGAAAGAATGTACAAGATTATTGTTTTGTATGTTTATAAACAAAACAAAAAATATGTGCAGAAGTCTGAAAACCAGACCTCTGGTATAAAAGGAAGAATAACAGTGTGATCTGGATCTTGCCTGTTTTTCTTTTGGCTGGTCCTGGATCACAACATCCTGGACCATTCTATGCTGTAATTAATTTATGCTGGAGTGGACCAAATCTTTTGACATCATTCATCATGAAGACCATCAACCCCAGAAAAGCTTTCATGATTAGCCTTTAGGACAGATCAAGAACAAGTTAAAACTAATGACCACAAGCTCATTTTCTCACATAAGAAAAATCATGCATGGTAATCAACCATCTATGGAAATTTGCTAAACTTACCGGTAAGCTAAGATTAATTAGTCCCAATTGTGACTAAAATTAAGCTTATAATATAAACTTGATAGAGACATTTTCTCATTCAAGAGATTTTCATTTTAATGAACTTTCTAGAAGAATTTTGGAAGTGAACTATGATTGTTTAACTGTTTTTAATTAATTGATTTATGTCTGGATTAGTGAGTGTGTGCATTCTTTCCAACTTATTAGTAATTTGTGTTTTAAATATTTTAATCTTTTAAAATAAAATATTTATTACAAATATCAACTTTTCATCATGTGTTATTATTGTTAGTTTATTTTTAATCTATTAGATACAAATTACTTTGACCAATATGTTTATTTGTTAACTAAACCCCAGAAGAAATATTCTAAAAAAATAAATAAAGTTATGGTATATCATAACCCTGATCTTTTAGTTATTTGTGTCAAAGTTATGGGATATGAAGAAGTTAGAAGTCTATTGACTATGGCACCCTCTTATAAATTAAAATAATTCAATTGGCAATTACTATTGTAATTATTATTAGGTGGCCAGTTAAACAGAAAATATAGCTTGATTAACTTTTACTTAACAATGTGCAAAAAAAACCTTACCTGAATCTATCAAAACATGAAAAAATGATACAATGGCTTCCCAATGTAAGGCTTCAACACAACAACCACAACCTGAGATACATCATAATGGTATAAAGAACATTACAATGATGGTCCAAAACCTATAGCCAGAGAATGAATCGTAGTTTTTTTTTTTTTAAAAAAAAACTAACTAACTAACTAAACCAGATTATATATCTAAAAATATATATTTTTTAAATAAGTCTAAAAAACATGATCATGGCTGATGTAGATATTAAGTCACAAGTGTTGACCGGGTAGGTGGATAGTGGAGAAAAGAAAAAGCATAGCCCCAAGACCTTGTATGCAGTATGTAACATAAGACCATCTATAAATGCCCATTAGTCTATTTCTAGCAGGGTTCCTGAGAAATGGGAGGGCGTACCAAGTTTAGATGAGAGTGTAAGACTCAAAAAATGAGCAATGCTCGTATGTGCTTATGACTTGCAGTTCTTATTGTTAGTATCATGCTTGACTGGGAAGGACACAGGTGAACATGGAAATGTTTCTCATTCCCAGCATATTAGACCCTAAATGTGGGCTTTAAAGCTGCATGTCACTTGTGAATGAGTCTACAAAAATATAACAGTATGCTAATACAAAAAAAGTTATACTTTTACAATCATTATACTTTTAACCTTATTAAGAATAAAATTTAAAATTCATATTTTATTCTTGTTTGTGGGGGTGGATGATATTGTACCATTTATTTGTATATGGTACATCTATATTGGCATAAATTAATGCATTTAAATTTTTTTTTTTCTGTGTTTGTGTAATTTTTTTTAAACATACAATACAATGAAAGGTAAATTTTTCATTCATATTTTTTTTATGTAATTAAAAATGAAAGTTAAAATTGGAAAGAATAAAACACATAGATTACTAATCCAGATAAACTAAAAAAAAGAATTCCACATGCAGATTTTAATTAGTAAAATCTTTCTAACTTCAATTAATAATAGCAGAATTATGTTTAAAAAAAGACTTTGAAACTTAAATTTAAGAAGGAATGTACAATATTATTATCTTGCATGTTGATAAAAGGACAAAATATGTGCAGAAGTCTGAAAACCAGAACTCTAGTATAAAAGAAAGAATACCAGGATAATCAGGGTCTTGCCTGTTTTTCTTTTGGTTGGTTCTGGATCAATCAGAAAATCCAGAACCATTCTACACTGAAATAATTCTTCATGCTGGAGTGGTCTGAAGCTTATGACATCATTCATCATGAAGACCAACAATCCCAGAAACGTTTTTATGACTAGTCTTTATGAAAGATCAAGAACAATTTAAAACTAATGACCACAAGCTCATTCTCTCACACAAAAAAATATGTGCATGGTAATCAACCATCTACGGAAATTTGCTAAACTTACCAGTAAGCTATGATTAATTATTTCCAATTGTGACTAAAATTAAGCTTATAATATAAACCTATTAGAGATATAATTTTTTTCATTCAAGAGATTTGCATTTTAAAGAACTTTCTAAAATAATTTTGGAAGTGAACTGTGAATTGTTTAACTGTTTTTAATTAATTGATTCATGTCTGAATTACTGTGTGTGTGCATTCTTTCCAACTTATTAGTAATTTGTTTTTTTAGTATTATAATTTGTTAGAATAAAATATTTATTTCTAATATCAACTTTTCATCATGCATTATTATTGTTAGTTTATTTTTTTAATCTATTAGGTGTAAATTCCTTTGGCGAATATGTTTATGAATTAACTAAATCCTGGGAGAAATATTCTAAAAAATAAATAAAACTATGGTATATCATAACCCTGTTCTTTTAGCTATTTGCATCAAAATTATAGGATATGAAGAAGTTAGAAGTCTTATTACTACAGCACTCTCTTATAAATTAAAAAATAATTTTGTATGCAATTCCTGACATAAAAATTAGTAGACCAGTTTTATAGCTATGTTTTTTGGAAATAGAATGAGATATTTCTTTCTCCATAGATTGATTAATTTTCACTTAAAAGTGTATTAAAAAAAAGTCCTACCAGACTCTCTATCAAAACATGAAAAACATTACTATATATATTTTTTTATATTATTTATATATATATATATATATATATATATATATATATATATATATATATATAGTGCCAAGGCCAAATTGGCACATGTATATAAAATAATTTTGTATAAAAAAATTATTAAAATAAAAAAAATCTTCCGTAAAAGAGTTGAAATAAAAGTTGAAAAATAATTGATTAAAAGTGGGAAGGGGTTTTATTAAAGTTAAACTAAAATGTTTAATAAAAGAATATAAAGTTTTTTTTAATTAGTATTCGTAAAAGTAAATAATTGACAGTTTAAAAAAAAATATAAATCTCTTTTTATTCCAGTTTATTATAATAAATTATATATGTGCATGCAAATGTAAATAAATGTATGAATAACATATATATATATATATATATATATATATATATATATATATATATAAATGAAAGTTAAAAAAGAAATTATATTTGAAAAATGCAGCGATGGCTATTAAGTTAAATAAAGATTTAAAAAAACCACACCAGCGGTGGGCTACTAATTAAAGATATAAAGACAACATGTTTATGAAAGCTACTACTACTTAAACAATCTTCAAAAACACATTGTCATAGGATTAATTACTAAAGAAATTTCGACAACACACATTTGCTGAGGATATTAAAACAAAAACACTTTGCAGATATAAATAGCCAGATTTTATCGGAGTTTTTTCAGTCTAGTTTTGCAGTGACAGTTTTGTTTCCATTCAGATAACAATTTCTATTATGTATTCAGAAGAAAAAATGCATTGTTGAGCAGCTTTTGGAAATATACGCTTGTGCTTCAGCCTTTTTGTCCAACAAGATCATCAAAACCTGCCTGTGAAATAATGTCTGCATAACAACTCAAAAATCCTCCGTCAAATGTTCAACTGTCTTCAAGAATAAAACCAATGGATTTGCATAAAATCTCTTCAAGAAACACCCAAATCTAACCGGTTAGATATACTTCATCAGAAGCAGCAGAAGTAGCCAACAACAAGCAATAGCCACGTTCCAAAAATCCTAGGTAAACATTTATTTATTATCATTTATACGTAGTAGCCGCCACTGTAATTCGTCAATTCTACAGAGTAAAATAGTTTGAACTCTTAAGCATGCATAAAATGAACTATTGATGTGCATGTGTGTGAATGTGAGATAATTTAACGATGTCACATATTATTTATGTTTTTCACCAGATATATGTTATAATGTGTTACTTTAAAAATGTGCGTGTGTTAAATTAGGTTTATCAAGATGTTTAAATTTAGTCAATTAATGTTGGGTAATAAATTATCTTTAAACTTCATTAATGTTAATTAAAATAAAATGTCTTCAAACTTAAACTTTATTTGTCAGTCAATTCTTTTTACCAACTTTTTTTTTAATTCTTTCCACCAATAATTTTGTATAATTTTGTTATTGAATTAAAATTAGACTGAGCTAGTTTTAAGGAATGTTTTGAGCACTGGATTATGAGCCTACTGCCCGAATACATTAGTCATCAGACTAGGTGGCGCCCCAAGGTTTACCCCAAAACAAAAAAAGTATTTGGATAGTAGGGGTTTGAATCTAGCAGCCAGGGTGGGCCATTGTTGATAGTTAAAGCTATCAATAAGATCTCCCATTTTGCTTGAATGTGCCGATTCGTTCACGTAACATTTATAAGATTATAAATGTATTAAAAAGAAGTTTGAAACCGGCCAAAACTTATATATATGTATAAGTAAGTGGTTTCAGTGGTTCGACCCGGTACAATATATATATATATAAATTTAACTTTATCAATTGATTCATTTTATAGTGATACTTTTATATATTTTTATTCTTATAATAAAGATAAATTTGTCATTTAATATTGCTATCCACTGCTGAGATCACATGATATATATACTTCAAAATAAGTCTTAGAATACCTACTATTTTGAACTATTCTGCATTTTTATTGTTGGAAAATGTCCCAAGAAATCTTTAATTCTACAACAATTTAAATTTCTGGGATAATTTTGTTAAATAATTATATATATATATTTATATATAAATATTAAGCAATTAAATTATCCCACATGATTAAGAAATCCAGTACTGCCCTCTGTGAACTAATATATAAGTACATTAGAGTTTGTATTTCAAAATAGCCAAGTCAAAATGGTATCCACTTTGACCTGTCTGCTATCAGATGTTATATATTGAAATACGAACAAACTCAAACAAACAACTTGGAAATTAGTAAACAACGATCTTAAATTTTGCTACAAACAAACATTTTTTACTATTATTATATAAAGACAAACTAAACTTTAGTAATTTTAATCTTTAAACCACCTAAATGTATAGAAAATAATTCAGTGCATAATGCTATACTGAAATAAATATACAAATATTAAGCAATTAAATCACCCCACATGATTAAGAAATCCAGTACTGCCCTCTGTGAACTAATATATAAATACATTCGAAATAGACAAGTCAAAATGGTATCCACTTTGACCTGTCTGCTATCAGATGTTATATATTGAAATACTAACAAACTCAAACAAAGAACTTGAAAACTAGCAAACAACGATCTTAAATTTTGCTATAAACAAACATGTTTTACTATTATTATATAAAGACAAACTAAACTTTAGTAATTTTAATCTTTAAATGACCTAAATGTATAGAAAATAATCCAGTGCATAATGCTATACTGAAATAAATATACAAATTCTAAGCAATTAAATCATCCCACATGATTAAGAAATCCAGTACTGCCCTCTGTGAACTATTATATAAATACATAATAAACAAAGTAGAATAAGAACAGATTCATAAAATGTAACTAACAAAAAGGAAAGAAAAGCACGAAAGAAAAACAGCTAATGTTTATGGAAAGAGTGTTTTTTTTTTTTTTTTAAAACAACGGTTATAAAAAAAGAAAGAAAATGGAAAACCCATCTAAGGAAATACAAAGTGCATATCAGCAGCATTAGTTACATTGTACAGATTTCAGTTATAGTCGTGGAAGTCTTATACATTGGTTAAAAAGACATAGTTATAGTATTTTTCATTACTTAGTCACATTCAGCTAGAATTGTGAAATTGTCTACAATGTCATAAGCCCAACCAACATGTGTTTGTCAGTACCTGAGAAATGTAGCTTGTAATAACTTTGACAAATTTCCTAAAATAAGCTCAAATATAGAGAACATATTAAATATAGTTTATCTATCCATGGAAATAGTATTTTTATCCATCGTTTACTTATTACCTCACATATTTATACAGCAAATAATTGATAGGAAGAATTCCACTTGAATAAAACAACAAATGTTGATTAAACGTTATACGAAACTTGCGACACAAATTATCAACTTGATGCAGCATATGTGAATTATGAGAAAAGGGCTATGAATCTTTTTAAAGTTATATGCATATAGATAAGACACTGGATAATTTACAAATGTTATACATAAATAAGCATTTATTTTTATAGCATCTGTATATAATTGTAATTACATTCATATATTTTATTATATGTAATTTTAGATGTAAATATTTTTTTAAATTTTAATTAATAAATATTACTAGTGTAACACACACACATATATGTATATATAATACTATAAATCGATGTCTTTATTTCTTCAAAATAATATATGTAAACTTATAAATAAATATTAGCAAATACACTAATTAAAATTTGTTAAAAAATATAAAAGGCACTTAGTAAGTGACGTTTATATTTTTTGTTCGTTTTAACAAATTTTAATTAGTGTATTTGCTAATATTTATTTATAAGTTTGTATATATAAATTATTATTTTTGGGACTAAACCGTGTGATATTTGGCATTACAAACCGAAATTTCGACGAACTAGCATTCAACATTGTTAAAATATCTGTTTGTAATGCAAAATAACACACAGTTTAGTCGCAAAAATAATAACTTATCTATATCACACAACCGTGATAACATTATATATATATATGTGTGTGTCTGTGTGTGTGTCTGTGTGTGAACATAGATGTTGAATTTACATATTATAAAATTTCTATCAGATGTGAATAGATAGTAATTAATAAAATAGAAACTATAAACGCTGTCTGCATTCAAAATTATATATATATATGTTATATAAACACATGCTTATATCTTATTTTATTTTGATATTGATAGTTAATACTATGTCATTATTACATTCATTGATTTATTGTTTTATGCATAAGGTAATATTGTCTATGGGTAGTTTTATTATATCAATGAAGATCTAAAATAAATTGTTATTTAAATTACTTAGTTGTCTATGTCATTCTTTTGTCAATAGTCACATTTCTTATGCACACAAAACAATCCTCCATTAATCCTGATAATTCATATTCTGAATTTATATAAATAAAGAATGGTCTTTCTAAAAGGTAATTTGTTCTTATGCATTTTTTATTAGAAGAAAAAAATCTCATCAAACTACGATTAATGAATTCCACCATCGTGTGTGCAAATAAAGCTTTTATTAAAAATTGTTAAGGGAGATCCTCTGGGAAAATATTTGATGAATGATGATCAGGAATATATGAGGATGTCTTATATTACCACTTTATCAGGGACAACATCAATATCTGTTCTAATTAACATCAATTAATTGAAATTAACTAGACTTACAATATATATAAATGGAAATAAATATTTATAGTGTTTATACTAAACATAATGGAATTACAAAGGAATTGAACTCAGACATTCAAGCTCCCTACAGTTATCCAGTTTTACTTATAAAATCATACATCATGACCACACACATGTGAGAATGTCAAATCATATGCAATAATATATTTTGTGCTGAACCAGCACCGATCACTTTGTCCAGATAATCACGTGACACACGCACACACACACACAGGGGGGGGCACACACATATGTATATTTTTATTTTTATTTTGTTTTTAATTTTTTTTATTATAGGGTTTTGGGTATATATATATAATCATTGCTCAGTTTTTATTAAGTTAGCAAATCTTCACACTTTAATAGATAAGCTTCAATCTTTTTTTGAAAGGGCTAATTTTTTTAGAGTAGATATATTGATATTAATAATGGCTGTGATACTATAAATTATTAGATACAATTAAAAATTTGTTTTATAGGTTTAGTGTAATGACTTTTTTAATTGAAATCTTTATATGTAAAATAATTTTAAAGGTTGTGTTGTCTTATTAATTACAAATCCCGGTATAATTATTGGTAGAATTTCCAAGATTTTATTTAGGTTTTTTATTAGATATCATTTATATATATATACAATATGATTTTTTTATCCATATGTCATAGCATCGGCCGGGAGGTGAGCCCACGACCACCTGCAACCAACTACTTGCTTGTAAGGCAGCTGCAATGACCTCTCAGCTAACAACGCTTGACTACAATATGATTATGAGCTATTGTAGAATCAACTGCTACTAATGAGTAGCAAGAACGTGTATTAAATAAAGTTCAAAGTGTATTAAAGACATTGTTTATTAATGACTCTTAACTAAATAGAAATAAAACTAAATTTATCTGCTTTGTATTGAGTATATTTTAAATAATCCTTTGTATTATGTTAATTTAAATTGTTGATAAATGGTTTTCATACACTCATTTTTACTAGCAGGCATTTGCTTTTTTATGTGTATTTATTTTTAACAAGGAATATAATAGATTTAGATCTTTGAAAATTATAGTCTATTAATTGCATAATTTCTTATACTTTTTGGGATTTAAAAAAGATAAGTTTAATAGGAAGGTTTTAAAAAGCACTTATTGTTTACAGTATGGCAATAATAATTTTACCTTATATTAAAGGGTTTACTGATAAAATCAGTAGAAGACTATCTTGTTTTAATATAAAGTCTACTTTTTCTACTGGCAAAAAAAATGGTGATTTTTTATATAAACCTAAAGACAGAATATTTTTGAAACACCAAGGAGTTTATGGAATTCTAAATTTACAGTGCTCAAAAAGCTATGTAGGTCAGTCTAATAGAAGAATAAATGTCATAATGAAGGAACATAGAAATGCTTTTAATCAAAAAATTAACTCATCAGTTTTTACTTCCTACTTTTTTTGAAAATTTGTCACAAACCTGATTTTGACAATTTAAAAATACTTGGTAATTTAGAAAGATATGATTTAAAAACCATGAGAGTGTCAATTGAAATATTAAAGAGACCTACTGGTTTAAATAGAGCTGATGTAGCACAACATATTTCAGCTATGTGAAAACTTCTCATTTTATCTAATATTAAATTAAATTTAAGAGGTGAAAAAATTGAGGGAAATAAACATTTCATAAGCCTCATATTGTGAATGCTGAACTACTTCAAGTTGAATCTCATTTTACATCTTGCAATGAGTCACATTTTTGTTTGAGATCTAATGATTTTTTTTTCAAAAGTTAACATTGATAATGGGTTTTGCTAATCCATTGAAATATCGATTGTAATGCAAAATAATACTTGTTTTTTCCCCAGAAATAATAATTAATTTACATCATACAACCGTGAAAACATATATATATATCATTAAAAGCCAGTCAACCTTTAGACAATCCCAATATCAATAACAATCAACAATTTTAAACTGTTACCAAAGCAACCTGTTTTTAATAATACTTCTGGTGCTTAATATAAAATTAATATTCAAGAATAAAAGCCATAAACCTTACAATAAATATATGACTTTTTTTTTATTAGAGAGTTGTTTAAATATTTATTGTAAGGTAAATTTTGATTTGAACTATGCTTAGTTATAGAATCTTTTAAATATTTACTGTATGGTAGTTTTGGGATTAATCTCAAATAATATAGTGTAAAATTTAACTTATGCTTCTTAAAGAGTATGTTAAATAATATTATATGGTGTTAAAGGTTCTGATCTAGAATTTTATATATATATATATATATATATATATATATATATATATATATATATATATATATATATATATATATATATATATATATATATATATATATATATATAGTGCCAATGCCAAATTGGCACATGTATATAAAATAATTTTGTATAAAAATTATTATCAAAATCTTTGGAAAAAAGAATTTGAAAGTTACAATTAATTACTTTAAAGAGGGGAGAGGGAGTTTTCCTATAAAAAAAAACACAAACTAAGAGTTTATAAATGAAAGAGTGTTATTATTATAAATTAAAAGTTAAAAATCTCTTTTCATTCCAGTTAAGTAGAATAAATCTGAATATATGTGCGATGGTAAATAGAAACAAATGTTAGCTCATTAATAAGATAAATGCATGTTAGAATAATATTAAAAAATAAATAAATATTGAAATGAAATGTATTTAAAAACACAGTGGTGGACTACTAATTAAAGATATTAAAACAACACGTTTTAAAATAGCTACTACTAATCAAACAATCAATCAAAAGACACGTTGTCATAGGATTAGTTATCAAGGAATTTCAACAACACCTATTGCACTTATTCCCGGAGGATATAAAAACTAAAACAATTCACAGATATAAATAGCTAGATTTTATCGGACATTCAGTTGGAGTTTGCAATTCAGTCTAGTTTCCAGTGACAGTTTGCTTCAGTACAATTTCTATTATGTATACAGCAACCAACATGCACTGTTGAACAGCCTTGGAAATATACGCTTGTGCTTCAGCCTTTTGAGTCCAACAAGATCATCACAACCTGCCTGTGAAATAATGTCGGCATAACAACTCTGAAACCCTCCGTCAAAGCGTACAACTGTCTCCAAGAAGAAACCAATGGATTACCATAAATTCTCTTCAATAAACAAAATCTAACCGGTTAGATATAATTCATCAGAAGCAGCAGAAGTAGCCAACAACAAGAAAAAAAATCCTAGGTATATGTTTTATTATTATCATTTACACGTAGTAGTCACCACTGTAATCCGTACATATTCAAGATTCAAATTATATGAACTCTATCATACATAAAATGAACTATTGATATGTGTGTGTGAGTTTCAAATGCTATAAATGCTTTATTATTATGTTTGCGAATGTGAGATAATTTAAAATGTCAAAGATTATTTTTGCTTTTTTCATAAAATATACTATCATGTGTTAATTTAAAAATGTGCATGTGTTAAAATTGGATTTATAAAATGTTTATAATGTGTTTATGTTAGTTAGTAAATTATCTTTAAACTTAAGTAATGTTGATTAAAATAAATTGTCTTTAAATTTAAACTTTATCTGTTGGTCAATTCTTTTTATCAATCTCTTCTTACCAATATTTTATTACTGATTAAAATTAGACTGGGCTAGTTAAGGGAATTGTTTCGAGCGCTGGATTATGAGCCTACTGCCCGAATATGTTAGTCTTCAGACTAGCTGGCGCCCCGGGGTTTACCCCGAAACAAATAAAGTATTTGGATAGTAGGGGTTTGAATCTAGCAGCCGAGATGGGCCATTGTTGATAGTTAAAGCTATTAATAAGATCTCCCATTTTGCTTGAACATGCAGGTTCGTTCACGTAACCTTTATAATATTATAAATGTATTATGAAGGAGTTTGAAACCGGCCAAAACCTATATATACGTATAAGTAGGTGGTTTCAGCAGTTCGACTCGGTACAATATATATATATATGTGTGTTAGTATTAAATATGCATACTTTATATAATTCGAATATGATATATGAAACAATTATTTTGAACAATTCTATAAATAAAAAAACAATTTTATTAAGGGAGCCTTGTTACGCCTTGTCGAAGAAATGGTAAGTGGAAGCACTCTGATTCTACTCTGCATATTTACCCAGTTTTGGTCGTATATTTGCATATCAGTATATCATTGAAAAACGATAAGAGAGTTTGTACTTCTTAATAATGAAGGGTGAACCTTTGAAAACATTTGAAGTTTTAATAAAATTGTTATTATTTATACAATTGTTCAAGACAATTGTTCAATATATCATATTCGAATCATATAATGTGTGCATATTTAATACTAACACATATTAACGTTTTACATATTGTATCTATAACACACATTTATTTTGTTATATATATATATATTAAAAAATAATTCAATAAAAAAATATTTAATAAGACAACTTTTTAAAAAATATTATGTTTAATAAACCTTATCAACCCGAATTCCGCTTCTATATTGGAGCCTTATCTAGATGTAAATACACAAAGTTATATTATAATTCCTTCTATTTTACAGACACTCCATCTATAGGCTTCATTTTACAGTATACTTATAAATTATAATCATGTATTTACATTATATAATCACATATTTATATTTTAATAATATTTATAAATTTCCTAATTTTCTCTTTTTTACATATTATAACTATATTTAATAATTTAAACTTATCATAATAAGAATGATAATTATCAATATAAATATATACATATAATTTACCTATAATTATACTTAACTTAAATTTTCCAGCTATCTAATAACACCCATTTTCCCGCCAATTTTACAGGACCTTTAACTATATTCATACATTTTTCAAAATTCTCTTGTATATACAAAGATTCATAACATATCCTCTCACTATACTTCTTTATATATTTAATTACTTGAATGTTTTTTTCACAATTTATTCTATGTTCAGTATTTAAAAAATGTAGATAAATCCCTGATCTCATATCCTTCCTTTTAATTGCTCTATCATGTTCTTTACCTCTTTCTAATGCAGTTTTCTATGTCTGACCAATATATATCTTATTACAAAATTCACAAATAATCTTATATACTAACCCAGCTTTATCATTCTCATTATTATTTTCTATATTACATATCCATTTCCCTAATGATCTATTGTTTTTCCATCCTATTTTAATAAAAATGAAGATAGTCGATATTATAATAATCACAAATTAACTATAAATAATAAATGGATTTCAATTCCATATTTTCATTAAATATATAAAGAATTGGTAAAGGAAAAATGACCTAATAATATTAAAATAGGATGGAAAAAACAGTAGATCATTAGGGATATTGATATGTAATATAGAAAATAATAATGAGAATGATAATGCTGGGTTAGTATATAAGATTATTTGTGAATTTTGTAATAAGATATATATATTGGTCAGACAGAGAAAACTGCATTAGAAAGAGGTAAAGAACATGATAGAGCAATTAAAAGGAAGGATATGAGATCAGGGATTTATCTACATTTTTTTAAATACTGAACATAGAATAAATTGTGAAAAAAACATTCAAGTAATTAAATATATAAAGAAGTATAGTGAGAGGATATGTTATGAATCTTTGTATATACAAGAGAATTTTGAAAAATGTATGAATATAGTTAAAGGTCCTGTAAAATTGGCTGGAAAATGGGTGTTATTAGATAGCTGGAAAATTTAAGTTAAGTATAATTATAGGTAAATTATATGTATATATTTATATTGATAATTATCATTCTAATTATGATAAGTTTAAATTATTAAATATAGTTATAATATGTAAAAAAGAGAAAATTAGGAAATTTATAAATAATATTAAAATATAAATATGTGATTACATAATGTAAATACATGATTATAATTTATAAGTATACTGTAAAATGAAGCCTATAGATGGAGTTGCTGTAAAATAGAAGGAATTATAATATAACTTTGTGTATTTACATCTTGATAAGGCTCCAATATAGAAGCAAAATCTGGGTTGATAAGGTTTATTAAACATAATATTTTTTAAAAAGTTGTCTTATTAAATAATTTTTAATTGAATTATTTTTTAATATATTACGTTACAAAGACAACATTATGAACAAGTTTTAATTTAAAATTTGATCATTTTTGATATATATATAATGTTTTACTACTTGTATATAATGAACTATATTCCTTTTTTTTCCTCATGTAAATAAAATATTGTAAAGGCAAATTGATTTTAATATGTAGCATTCCTCTCAGAAGTTTGGAATCTTGATTCATTTAAACTTCCAAATAAATATAGATAGATACACATAAATAACTCATTGTTAAATTATATCTAGACTGATTATGTCAGGAAAAAGGCAAACTTAGAAATTTACAGCTATATTACAATTCTTCCATTCTCTACCAACTCCACTTTCTATATACAGGTATATAGTGAAGACAGATGCTTCGCAATTATTCTCTTTAAAATATTTTGTTGCATAAATAAGCTTTATTTGTTGCATTTATATATATATATCCACTTTTTCCAACGTTTCAACTATTTTTATTTTATAGTTATTTTCAAGGATCTAGAAAAAACATATTACATTATAAAAAACTTCACATAAAGTAAAAGTAGTTGAAACGTTGGAAGAAGTGGATATGTATATACAACAAATAAAGTTTTTGAAAAGAAAAGAGGAAGTGTTTTAATTATAGAATTATATGGTTATATGTAATGTATATTTTGTAAAGAAAAAAGAATTGAGTGGCGATTAGAAACAGAAGTAAATTTATATATCTATATATTCTTATTTATTATGAATATTTTAGTGCACAATATGATATGTTGATTTATGCTTGCATATACCACAAATAATGAATTATAATAATAAAATAATCACTTTGTGATATATTTTAAAAATGACCTTCATGATAGTTTCTTTAATCAACATAGTTATTTATAAAGTTTTTATTACATTCTTAAGAAGATTACTTTCAATTTACCCTTTGGCTATAAATTCTTATCAGACAAATGAAAGCCATATCACTGTATTTTGACACATGGTACAAAAAACTGCCAATTCTTAATAAATGTCAAACTCACTAAGAATTTCTAAAATCTTAAGTCTAATTGAAAATTTATTTGGTCATTTTTAAAATCCTTTGCTTAATTATCTTAATTTGAAAATGACCTTTACCTAAGAAAAGAAGACAAAAAAGTAAAAGTACACTTTAAATCTATTAATTTTTAAACTTGCAAAATTAGTGGAATTAATATGACTAAAATGTTAGCTTTCAAGTTTATATTTAATGAAGTAAAAAAAAAAAACCAAAACAAACAGAAATAGTAATTTTGGAGAAAGACAGAAAAAACGAGAGCTAAAAAAAGAAAATGAAACAAATAATATATAAACTTAATATAAATAAATTCATAATGCTCAATGTTTTTTTTTAAATAAAAATTTATGGATAGGCTAAAAAAGCTTATGATTAATAAATATTCTCAGTAAATAAAATACTTGTTGTTGTTATGCAGGGCTTGTTATGTTTTGCACAGAAATTTTTGATGGGGGATGGGACTTTTATGGGCCTCAAAATATATTCAGCAATTTTTTAATGAAAAAAAATCATATAATTTCAGTAAGCACAATTTACAAATATTAAAAACTTATGATTACATACATTTCAAAGAATAAGAGAAAACAATGTTGTACCACAATACACTGTGACCATTTGCAACTATTTTCAAATCTTATCACTAAGCTGCTTTGCCTGAGCATAGCCATGCTTCAATTATTAATTATCAGATGAAGAAATTACAGGAAATGATTACTACTTATAAAAAATACTATTTTTTAATTATTTGATATGAATTAAATTTGTTGAGATTTGTTTTATCAGGTATATGTGGTTGTGTTATAATATATATATATATATATATATATATATATATATATATATATATATATATATATATATATATATATATATATATATATATATATATATTGAACAGGTGTTGTATCACTTTGAAGTGACTCTGATCTTTTATTTACATTTTCCAGGAAATTTTATAAGTGCTTTGTATTTGTGAATGAATTCATCATTGCAGGGACTGGGTCTACAAAAAATAAAAGAAGAAAGAATCAATAAACATTTAATTATAGCATCAATATATATATAATGCCCTTTTTAATGGTACAATTCATCATAAAAGAAATTGGGAATATATTTTAAAATGTGTAATTTTAAATTTTATAAAGTCAAAAATATTTACATATTAAACTACAAAAAATAACTCTTTTTAATTATCAACGAGTTTGAATATTGGGCTTAGTAAATTTAAAGCAGTTTGAAAATCATAAACCTTGGGTGTAACATTTATTTTCAAAAGTATTTAAAAGATAAAATAATATACTATAAATTAGTAATATTTGATAATAAGTATTCATTTGATAATATTTATTAGTGTAGGGAAGTTTTAATCTAACCTTATAAATAAAAATATGCATTATAGAGATAGATATTCATGTCTATGTGCATTTGATGTTAAAAAGCAATGACTATTTCCAGTGAAATATTAATATTATTTACAAAATAGAGAACTGTTTTGGGAAGCATATAAATAAGCATATGAAAAAGTCATCGGATGTGGTATTTTTCTTACATTTGTGTATAACTTTTGAAGTCAATAGTAAAATATACTTCAGTGATGTGATTGACACCGTAAAGTAAAAATATACAGTACTTCAGTAAAGTGCTTGAAATGGGCTTTTTAGTCTCATAAAATCTATTTCTGTAATATACTTGAATTAATAAAATTTTACACATTCCTCTTAAAATATACTTCAGTAATGTGGTACACTTCATAAAATGTATTTCACTTCTTTTGAAATATATTGGGTAATTAAAAGTTCATAAATGTAATCTGGATCTAATCTATAAAATGTAAAATCAAAATGACCTAAATTGATTTTTAAAAATATATATTTTTATTCAGTTCATAAAAGATTTTGTCTTTTTTTATATTTATAATAAATAGTTTAAACACATATTTGTTTTTAAAAAAATAATTAAGCTTTATGTAATTAGTGAATGGAAGAATCATCCAATGGTAAAGCACAATTTGGAATAAATTAACAGCCACCAGATTATGTCTTAGAAAAAAAATCCCAGGGGAAAAATGGATATAGAAAAAAGTTTACAGATCAAGAAAAGAAATAACTTGGTTTGTCTCTAAAACTTTGGTTATTTTTTTTAAAATTTGATTATTATTTTAAAAATAAGTAGTTGATTATAATCTATTTAATAATCTAAAACTGTATATTATAATGTTTTTATCATTTAGGAATGGAACAAAATTAAGTCACAGCTGGCTAACTCAAAAATTTAATAATTTTACTGATATATTTTAGGAGTCATTTTATTAAAAGAATGAAAAGAAAAAAGTTGTAAATTTATGCCACAGTATTGTCAAGTAATACATGAACTTAAGAAAAACACAATAAATATTATGTTATTACATAATTTAATTAATAAACAAGATAAAATATTTATGCATTTTGTCTTAACAAAAACACAATAAGTATTATGTTATTACATAATTTAATTAATAAACAAGATAAAATATTTATGCATTTTGTCTTAAGAAAAACACAATAAATATTATGTTATTACATAATTTAATTAATAAACAAGATAAAATATTTATGCATTTTGACTATCATACAGTTGTGCAAAATTAAATTGGAATTGATGGATGAATAACAAGGAAATTATTCATGACAGAGTTAAATGTATATTTTTAAAGATAATTAAAACTAAAATAAGAATGAATAATGATGGAATATTTACATCTGAAAAAATGTACTTAGTATTAAAATAGAACATATAAAAGTGCATCTGAATAAAAATTTCCATAGTAGAAAAGATATCAGCAGATAATTATTAATTTAGTATAACTGTCATGTATGATAAAATTTCATGATAAGTTATATATATGACAAATGAGTATTAAAAGTTATAATGATGTATGGAAGTAATACAAGGCAAATGTAGAAGAAAATGTTACACTCAAATTATATTTATACTTGTAGTAAATCATAGAAGCCTGCTCAGAAAATAAAACAATTCTTTATTGAAATTGTCAATGGAAAAAAGAAACAGGATATGTATAAGAAATTAAATAATCATTGAAAACAACCAATAAAGAATATATATGTATGAAAGGAGAAAAAGTGGAAAAATGGAATAAACATTAGTTTATTTGAGAATATAAAATGTATATTGAAGAAAATATATGTCTGTAGGTAAAGAGGTGTAAAATTCTCTACCTTAAATGATAACCTTGAGAAAAGGTATCTAAGAAATAATGAGAATACTTAAGCATAGTAGTGAAACAGTTTAAATGGATATCATAATAGGCATGAGAAGTGTCTAAATAAAATACAATAGGCAAGATCAAGATAACCTTTGATTGTCACAGAAAAAAACCTGAGAAATTGTTAATAATCTATTTTTATTGGAATTTTATAGTTTTGATAATCTTTTTATGAGAATAAAAGGAGGTAAAGTGAGAGGAATATTGATGTTTAGTGTGATTGAAGCACTTGGAATGATTGTAATACCATTAAAAGCTTTTTTTATATAATCTTGTATGTATATAGTTTAATTTTATAGATTAAAATAATTGTTATCAATATGGGGGATAAATAAATAGTTAAATAAATTAATAATTAATTTGATTTATTTATCTATGCAATTAATTGTCTAATGTTTATATTTTATTAAATACTGCTATATAATTAAAATAAGTGGATATGAACAATATGCTAGTGAAATACACCCATAAAATAGCTACATTTATGTATTATAAAAAGAGAGGAGATGTCTGTTTTTGAATATAATATTGAAATGAGAAATGGTATTTAAATTTTGATATTTTGTTTAACTATTAATAATTTAATATAATTGTAATAGAATCTTAACTAATTCTATCTTTGTTATTTTTAATAGACTTTCATTTATAAATAAATGTATGAAACAGGTATAGATTGGAAATAGGAAGTTAGTACCTGAGTTGTTTAGATGAAATAAAAATAAAGTTTATTTATTTTAGGATGCACAAAAGAGTCTTCTAGTAACATTTAGCATGGTATCATAAATTGAAAATTAAAGTTGGTTTAGGAGATGAGTTGTCATCTTTGATAGTGTGCAGGATAAAAGTTTCATTTGTTTATCTTATTATAGCGTTTATAATAAGACCATAGGAAAATTGAGTATTATATCAGAAAACAAATTAAATATTTCATAATTATTGTATTAACTATTTCCTTGAAAAATTTGTTTTAAACTGAACAGTTTTTTTATTGGCCAAGTAAATTAAAGTTTTACAACTTTTGATTGGTCAATTAACAAACTCAGTCATAAAAATATATTCATATTTTAACACTATATTTGTTTGCAAAATGTATATTAATAATTTGTCCGCTTATGAAAGTGAACAAAAGTTTTTTCAAAAATAAATTTATATTTCTAATTATAAAAATATTCGATAGTGGTAGACATAAAATGATAGTTCCTAACAAATTATAAAAGAGCTGTGGGTGTCAATCATTTCTTTCGCAATTTACATTAGTGTTAAAGTAAAGAACAATTTAGTAAAATCTTACTATTTTTTAAAAAATAACTATATTTTCAGTATATTTTATCAAAATACATTATAATATGTAAATAAACGCTAGCAAAATACTCTAAATTATTTATTTCTGTTTTAAAATGAAATAATGACCTTGGGGCAATGAAAATTATTGACAGGTGACAAAATTGTTGTTAGCACTGGCTTAGTTTTCAAATTACATTTGTGAAAAAGTATACAATTTTTTATTAAAATCATACCATTTTTCTAAAATAACTATATTTTCCACATATTTTACCAAATAATTTATAATATATAAATATACTAAAAAATGCTTCTAAAACATACATTTTCATTTTCAAATTGAAAACAAAGAAGTTGGAGAGGTAAAGATTATTGACCAGCAGTCTCTTTTCTCCAATGAACAACAAGCAATCAATGCCAAGGAATGACAGCCTTCTTACATTGTTGAACTTAGAATAGCCATTTTATTAATTTTTACTTGTAAAATAATTCTAGACAGGGCAGCATCCTACAGTACTTTTTGTATGCTTTAAAATAAGCATAAAAACAGTACCATGGCTTGAAAAATGATGTTTTCCAATTGACTTAAAGCTGTGATCGTACTGACATGAACATGTCTTTAAAAAGGTTAATATTCTCAGTGGAAGATAAAGAGAGAGAGAGAGAGATCAAATGACAAATATCATAAAAATAAACACAGATAAATATATAGTATTTCATAATATTATAATAATATTATTTTAGTTAAAAAATAAAACAATAATTATTATTTTAAATATCCTTATATTTTGCAGCATAATATATAAGTGGTAATGAATGAAAATCAAATCTATAAAAAGGGATTGATTATTTAATAAATACACATGATTTTGTGATATAAGAAATAAAGTTAAATATCACAGCACCACCAAATTGTATGAGAAGGTAGTTTTTTTTATTTTATTTTAAATATCATACTATAAATAGGGAGAATAGAAATGTTCAAATGTTTACGTTACTCTAATATATTATTATATACTGTTATTAATATTGTTATTTATTAAGTTACTTAGAAGATGAAAATAATTGTTGAAAAATCTTGTAGGTAATATGTGTAAAATTAATGTTTTATAAGATAAACTAAGTATCTATAGTTTTTTTTTTCCTATGTCATAGCATTGGCCGGGACGCAAACCCACAACCGTCTGCAACCAACTACTTGCTTGCATGGTGGCTGCGATACCTCTTGGCTAACAATGCAAGACTAAGTATCTATAGTTGAATTTCGTTTGTTAGAGTCATCATCACCACACCATTTTCAAAAAAACTTTATTGTAATGTACACATGAACCAAAGCATGCAGATCGAAATTTGGATAAAAAATTAATCCTGTACCAGATAATTCATAACACTCATTTGGGAAAACTTTTCTGAAAAGAGATATTAAATTATTGTAATCGGCCGTGATCACAGAAGTCATTGATAAAAATATATTGCAAATTTATTAAAGTATGTTCATTTATGTAAAACAAAATCAGAATATGAATTAATTATTATTTAAAATTATAAATTACAATTACAATTTATATAACAATAGCTATTTATTATTAAATAGTAGAGAATATAAATCTAAAGTAATAATATATTTTTTTATTATAGATTAATGTTATGTCTTTTCTTTATTAAAAAACTACATGTAGTATTAAGTAAAATCCATCTTGCTATCATATGGGTAAAATAAATAGATAATTAAAAATCAATAATAATCCTGAAATCTCCTTAGTATAATAATATTATTATGGTTATTTTTAATTATAATCCTATAAAAGTAATAATAATAAAATATCAATATACCATGAACTCATATCATTTATTAATTATGTTAACATAAATTTAATAATTACAGGTATTTTATTATATTTATTTAAGTTTTGAAATCATGGGAATATTTAGATACTTATTAAGACAGAGTGCCTTAGTATTCTTATGCCATTGAGCAAATACTTTAGTATCTGTATAATGTTAACCGAACAATACCACCTCATAAATACTAATTGTCTTAGGATAAAATACTTAACGGTGGTAAGAGGCTTTGTTAACCTACATATTCCTTCACATTAACCTATCATTATTATTAATAATAATAATAATAATAATAATAATAATAATAATAATAATAATAATAATAATAATAATAATAATAATAATAATAATAATAATAATAATAATAATAATAATAATAATAATAATAATAATAATAATAATAATAATAATGCTTACACTACTAAATCTATCACAAAACATATGTAGAATCAATTCATTTATCATACCTCCTCATTTGTGCTAACTTATAATGATATAAATGAAAGTCAATACTTCAAATAACCTTGTAATTTACAATATGGAAAGAAATGATAAGGTCGTGACATAAATTAAAAACTCTTATTTGTGCTTTATATAAATACGATTTGCAAATCAAGATGAATTATTCTTCAAATCAATAGAGACCAATTATTAAAATGTAAATTTTAATTACTCTAATATGTACATTATTAATGCTCTAGTTTAAGCAAATGGAAATATTAAAAGCTTAATGATTAAATTAAGTATATAATCTACTCTGATGAGCTTTAAAACTAAGCAAAATAAATCATTATATAATGTAATTCAAATACATGTTTTCAATGAATGCAATTACCAAGTTTATAACATTATAAAATTACCATCTTTCTGACTAAATAATAAGTTATTATAATATATATCCAATAAATGATAGTTTAAAATAATACATGGGTATCCAATTATAATTGCCTTTCTTTACCTAAATAATTAATATATTTATACTTTATGACAAAAAAAATCAAGTCAGATGTCACATGACTTAACTTAGTAAGCATGTATTTGCAAAATAAGCTCTTAACAAACTTTGATAATATCTTCAACCCCAGACCAGTTTCTGCTTCTGTTGTCATCAGTGAGGTTTCAGGATATTCAAGAATTAGTTTAAAAATACCAGGACAAATCCTATCTCTTCATCAAATGTATAACTATTGAGTTGAACATCTGAAATTGCCAGACATTCATATGTCTTCAAATCCAGCTATTTAATACAAATAGCCATATGGGACTGAACAAAATTCACATACACCATATATTAATAGCATTAAAAAATTAAATTGTCAAAGCCTTCATAAACAAAATAAAATGACAAAAAAAAATCAAGTCAGATGTCACATGACTTAGCTTAATATGCTTGTATTTACAAATGTTATATATAGAGCTGGCAAAATAAGCTACTAACAAGCTTTGAGAATATCCTCAATCCCAGACTAGTTTCTGCTTCTAGCATCATCAGTGAGGTGCCATGATAATCAAGCATTAAATTAAAAATACCCGGAAAATCTCAGCACTTTATCTAATGCTCCATCTGGGTATTTGTGTTAGCTGGATTGGAAGACATATGGATGATCTGACAATTTCAGATTTTCTACTCAATAGTTACACATTAGATAAAGTTCTGGGCTTGTCCTGATATTTTAATTTAACACTTGAATAATCTCAAACCTCACTGACAATGCCAGAAGCAGAAACCTATGTGGGATTGAGGGTATTTTCAAAGCTTGTTAAGAGCTTATTTTGTGAACTCTCTATATATAATATTTGTAAATACAAGCTTATGAAGTTAAGTCATGCAACATCTGACTTGATTTTTTTGTCATTTTATTTTTAGCTATTAACCTCTTCTTTGCTGATTATTTTATTTGCCAAGTGAGATAAAAGTCTATACTTTTAATTGGTCAATTCACAAACTCAAGCATCAATTCACAAACTCAAGCATCAAATTATATTAATCTTTTAATATTATATTCACTTTAGTTTTGTTTGTAAAAAGTATATTAATAATTTGTCAGGTTATGAAAGCGAACAGAAGTTTTTTCAAAAATAAATTTTTATTTATAATTATAGAAATATTCGATAGCAGCAAATCTAAACTGAATGTTACTCACCAACCAAAAAGTTTTGCTGATGTCTGTGATTTCTTTCCCAATTTTATATTGTAGAAAAGTAGATAATTTTTGCTAAAGTCTTAACTATTTTTTTAAATAATTTAATTTTTAGCATATTTTATCAAAATAATTTATAATTTGTCAAAAAATACTTTAAAAATGGTCTAAAACATTCGTTTGTCATTTTCAATGTGAAATAAAATAAATTGTAATTTTTTAGTTATTGACAATCATTTTCTTTGTTGTTGAAATTTACTAGCCAATCAGATGCAAGAAAAAACAGCTTTCTTCCTTTGTTTGACCTTCAACATCAGTTTTATTGATTTTTTACTTGTAAAATAATTAAAGAGAGGGCAGAATCTTATGGAACTTTTTTTAATCATTAAAAATAATGCAAAATCTTAATGATAGTATTAAAATTGCCATAATTAAATTGATTTGAATCTGATGTGAAACCATCACATTTTTAGCCATAACTAGCAAAAAATGAGTTAAGGCTTTCATGATTTTATATTGCTAAATTTATTAATATGTGGTGCATCTGAAATTAGTCCAGTCCCATATGGCTATGTGAATTAGGTAGCTGGATGGGAAGAAATATGGATGTCTAACAATTTCAGATTTTCTACTCAATAATTATTCATTAGATAAAGTGCTTGAGCTTGTCCTGGTATTTTTAATCTAATGCTTTATTATCCTGGTACCTCACTGATGATATCAGAATTCTTAATGCTTATTAAAATCTCATTTTGTGATCTCCATATATAACTTATAGTTTATAAATTATTACACTAATTCTGATATAAATTTATTATCCAAAAATAATTGTTGAATATAATTGTTAAAATAATTAAGGTGCTTTTCTATTTGGTCATTCAACATTTAGCTATGCCAAATTAATTAATCTTTTACCACATAAATCGTATACCCAGCTCAAAAGATATATTGTATTTTACAACATTTTTTTTTCTGTAATCTAAACATGTGATTTCTGGACTATTTAATGATTATTTACTACAAAATATATGGTGTAAATCATTCCAGAACTATTATATATTAAAATTTTATTTTCCAATAGGTTTGAATGACCACAACTGCTAGATTATTTGTTTTAAATGAATTAAAAATTTATTAACAATAAATAAAAAAAAATACAAATAGACAAGAAGCAATTGTCACAAACACTGTAATTAAATAACATGAAATTTATTCTCCATCTCAATTAATATAAATAACATTAGGTGCTTATTCAGAAAAATATCACCTATTTAATGCATAATATATGGTGTACAAAATTTATGTGAACCAAAAATGTTACTGCCCACCTACAGTATTTAAAATATACATAAGCTAATGATAATTGTATAATATTTATAATAATGAAATTGATTGAAAGAAAATATAATAATAATAATAATAATAATAATAATAATAATAATAATAATAATAATAATAATAATAATAATAATAATAATAATAATAATAATAATAATAATAATAATAATAATAATAATAATAATAATAATAATAATAATAATAATAATAACAAAAACAACAACAACAACTAAGTTTGTCTATTTATTCACCTTATTTTACAAATAGAATATCAATGATTATTTGTTACATTACAATCCTTTCAGATTTTTAATTCTTATAATATGTATATACAAAAATAATTTGCTGTCAATGGATAAACATATAATATTTCAAATCAAAGTTTTAATCATTAAAATGTAGGTTATAAATTTAAACCTAAATTAAGTTTAACTTTTTTTTTCTTTCATAAGTATAAAACAAATAATTAACTAACTTAAAATATAAAATAATATACAAATAAATAAATTAAATACATACTAACATAAGATCTGATCACAATCATCTTGCATGACATGTCAAAGAAACACAACAGTTTCAATATCAATTTAATGATCTGTAATTTAATGTTACTCCCTAATCTAAACCAGGTAAAATATCATAAACAGTTATACAAAATAATGGGCATTTGTTAAATTCCAATATTCTCAAAGCATTATTTCTATCCTATATTTATCAAACATTTAATATTGTAATGGTTTTGTGACTAAACATTTAATGATATCTATTTTCAATGATACAATGCAGAAATAAATTATTTTAATTCCCAATTTCAAGTAATACATCAATATTATAAAATGATATTCATAAGTAGAAATGATTCTTATATACAGGTACATGTTGCAATCTTCTACCTTTCATTATTAAAATGCTTTGTTCCCACATGACAATCATTTGTCAGTAAGGAAATATTAAGTTGAATTTGAATAATATAAATTATTTTTCTTCTTCTCTAGCAAGAATTCACCAATGCAGTATAGTTTCCTGGACAAATATAATTATTTCTACTCCATTCTTTTGTAGTTTTCATGCAAATACTTTTAAACCAAATAATCAATATATATATATAATAGAACTTAGCTTTGCTTCTATGTGAAAATACTTTTAAACCAAATAATCAATATATATATATAATAGAACTTAGCTTTGCTTCTATGTGAGTCAGGAAGTTAAAGAGGAAATTCAAATTGGTCAGTATTATTTGTCACCTCTTACAAATGACATTATTAAATCCAAAATTAAGCTCATTTAAAAACCTGTGTTCCATAGTGATTACATATAAAAATATTTACACTATAAAATCACAAATGTCACTCTTTTAATAAAAATCATTTTTTATTACATTCTTATAATTCTGCATTGAAAATATACACTTTATTTATATATATTATCCCAACTCAAAATTAGACATATAAGTTGAAGATATCATACACATTTAGAACATTAAATATTCATGTGTACTATTTATGATCTGCTGTTTATGAATGCAGTACATAAAATAAATAGTATATATAAACAATAATAACTATCAAAATTATAAATTTTATTATTTACATATGTATATTAACTGACTAGAATTTATTTATAAATTTATGTTGCAAAAATAATGCATATATTGCTATAATATTTGTTGACATAGCAATGTATTTCAGTGCTATTAAACTAATGCATTTTCTATTAAAACCAATTAGAAAGTAACATTTTTTTACATGTGACATTACATCAAATACTGAAATTACACCAAATTTTGAATGACACAATAATTCCTTCTTATCTACATTTTTGTTTAAAAAAAATTAACAACAATAGCAGTAATACTATTTCTGGTTTATATAATGAACTATTTGTATTCAGGCATATACAAATGTTTATTTTTTCCTTTTCTTTTTTATATAGTATTTAATAATTTGATTACCACAAATTACAAATACTTTATCAGTATTCTTATCAAAACAAGACACATTTTGCCTATTCTTTGTTTACATTTTCTTTATATATACATAATTATTTATTATATCCCCAATGTCTAATATGCCAGAGATATCACAATTAATAACTTTCTTATCTAATATTTTACCAAGAATTTATTATAAAGTATAATTACATCCTTACATTCTTTCACCTTTAGGAACAACTTGTCATTAATCATAGTTGATAAAGTTTTTCTATAAATCTAATATTAATACTTTTATCCTTTCCTTTTCAGTGACCTTTTCAGTCAATAATATAACCTTAAAAATCATTATGCTCAAAAAATTTAATATCTTATTTGAAATAACTCTTATAATAAAATCAATAAAATAAGCATTCACACTATAACACTGCAAAACATCAATGAAATGCATTTTTCACTTTCTTTTCCAATATAACATTTCTTCTAAAATTGTATCTACTATTTAACTTTTAGAATGAGTTTATGTTCCAGAGGTTTTAACTCTTGATCAAAATTATTCAACACTCTCATTTAAAAAAAATATCAAACATTAATTTTTAATACTTTACAGTGATAGGACTCAATTATTTATATATATTCATATCATTATGTAATTATAGTTCATTTCTACTTTTAGGTTTATTTTGAACTCTACAAGCAACATAAGGAGCTATGAATATAAACATTGAAAAATTATTTCTTCCATTTATTTTACCCTATACTATTTTTCCACCATAACATTGCATTACAACTACTTACTATTTAATACTGGTATCCAATATTTTTCACAGTAATTAAAACAAGCTATGACATTTCTGTTTTGCAAATGTATTTATTTTAAAATTAGCCTTATCTCAATTTCATTAAAAGTATCAAATAAAAAAATTTACATCTTATTTTAACACACATGTTTACATTATTAACAACAAAATGCAACTCTTTAGGGTTCAACTAAAAATATTAAAGTAATGCTTATTAATTTTATTATTCTTTTGGATATATCATAATTTAGTTTCCAAATAAGTCACATTTATTCAGGTGTTTCAATTGGTTTTAAACTTCATGTTTTGAAGGTACTTCTTTCATCTGGAAGTGTTTTTTTTTAAAAAAAAGGTTATCTACCACTTTTTTAAATCATAATAGTCCTTTAAATACATTTTAAAAGTTATTGTTATCTCTGCAGATCTCTATCTTGAGATATCTTTACAAAGACAAAATCTCCTACTTTAAATCCACAAGGCTTATAAGATGTTTCAGCACTTCTTTTCTTTTCTCATCTGTATCAAAATTTCATTAGCCTTTGATAGACCACTATCATAGTTTATGTTAAAGGTTTTTTTTAATTAACATAAGTTCCCTAGTTGACATTTTAATTATTTGATATAATTATTCACATCCTTCAAATTATTTATCCAGCTATGGAGGTTGACTTCTAGATATATCCTAAACAATCTACCCAATTCATGTATGATATTCTCACATGAGTTAGACAGTGCTTTCCTAATTGATCACAACTTATAATTTATATTTTGACATTCAATTCAATATCAGCACTATTTAGATTCAATAATGTAGCATAATCTGTCAACATAGCCTTAGATTTCCCTATCAATAAAAAACTGTTATTTATGCTCATATTTATTACATATCATTGCACTAGCTTTGGTTATCATATTTGCACTCATGAGTTTAGGAAAAAAATACTGTGATTAATATAAATTTAAATTTCCTAAAGAATGGTAACAAAATATAAAAATATATGGCTAAAAGCATATTGGGACAACCAGGTAAAATTGGGTGTAATGAACCAGGATACAATTTATTAGTTTACTTTGTTCATAAACAAATTTAAAAACAAGTAATCCAATATAATACAGACACATACAGATTAGGCTAGTAGAATAGTTAGTGCACAACACATTCCAACTTTCTGGATCAATAATGCCTATAAACAAAATTAACATAATTAAGTAACTTATACCTGACACACAATGATATTACTTTCCTCCACAATTATACATGGACTTTCTTAACTTTATGATGCACATTTTGAAACAGCTTATATCTCAGTATAATTTTACTGCTATTCATTCTCTTTATTGCTCTGGATTCTATTTTTAGTCTGATATTGAATAATTACATTCAACTTTGAATCTTGAAATTGTAATCATTTCCAGCCAAGTCATTAACAGAAAAAAAAATCTACATTTATATGATATGGGTGTATTTTGATAGTATTACAACTTAGAATATCTGCTACAATATCTTTTTATTGACACTATATTATCTTATAATTAAATTGCTGAAGGAATAAACTCCACTTATATAATATTTCACTATATAGATAGCTCAGATTGATAAATTCTAAACTCTTGTAATTCTGAAAAAACAACATGACTGCCAAGGCATTTTTATCCGTGGTTGTAAAGTGCAATTCTTCACCATCAACAATATGCTCAAAAATACAAGTAATGGGCTTCTTTTCATGATCGAATTGGAAGAAAATTCTTTTCAGAACATACCCACTACTGTCTGTTTGCACAAATAAATATTTATTAGAAATTAGAATGAAATAATATATAATTTTAATTTTATTTTTTCAAATTCTATATTATGATTCTCTGCCAAATTCTCTTTCCCAACTTTCCATAAAAATTTTATTAAATAAATAATATAATAAGCAAAATTGTCATAAAATCCATGATAAAAATTGCAGAAACCAAGGAAAGAACCCATTTTTTAATATTCTAAAGTAGGAAAATTGTGAGAAGATTTAAACTTATTAGAATATGGCTTATTTGATTTTTATGTTTTGCTTCACATTACATCAAACCCTGAAATTACATCAAATTCTGGTTAGGGTAATGCTATACTTTAGTTTATTAGTATAAAATATATTGCTTATTTTGGTTTAATTAAAAGATTTATAAGTAATATATATTAAGGCTATAATCGTAAGACTATGCATCCAATTATGACAGTCAGGACCTCTACAAATCTTAACACAAAATTAATGACATTAAAAGACAAGAGCAGCCACTCCTATCGTTGATCTATTTTGTAATTATATAGCTGAATTTATTTTGAATTAATTTCTAAAATATGATAAGATAAATACTTATTTTTCATTTTCATTTTTAACTGATAGTGTGAAGTAGAATAAATTTAATTGGCTAAGAAACAAAATGGAACTGTCAGAGAGATTATCTGAAAATAGGAACTCAGAATGTTAATGTTTTATACAATATTTAAAAGAAGATATAGTTTCTGGAAACATCACATTTCCATTTTTGCAATTTTTGAAACATTGAAATAAAACATATAGTTTATTTTGAAATTGACACAATGTTATCTTTCACAAAACATCATTTTAAATTATGAAAACGTAATATTATGAAGATAATTCAATATCATAATAAGGTATACACATTTATAATTTACAGAATAATTATTTTATAGCTATTTTCATTATTTTACGATACTCTAGAACATATCAATGCTCTAACTTTCTTTAAACAAAATTAAACTTAACTGGAATTCTTATAAATAACAATGACTAAATATACTGTTTAAAATGAGCTGCAGAATATAATTTAGCAAGTTATTTATTTAGATAACCACAGTTTTGATATTCACAAAATTATTCCACTTAGTTTAACTTTATGCAAACATTATTCAAACAATAATTGAATGTTAATTACAGTTCATAGGAAATGTAATCTGTCACACATGTGAGAATTTCTGAAGCTTATAAAGTAACATTATATTATATCATTTTTTCCATTGAAAATAAGTTGTTTTAATATTTTCATTCTTATGTATACATTTGGGGCATATTGTTATGAGATGGTCGGCTAAGGCAGGAAACCTGAGCAGATATTATTTTATCCATTCAAAGCTTAAAATTAACAGAATAAAGAATTACTAAGTTAGCACATTGTGAGACAAATGAAGAAGTAAGAGGAAAAAATGATTAAATAATTTAAAGTCTGTGGTCAGTTGCTTTTATATAGTAAGTCAGGCAGCATAGAATAAATAGTGATTGACAATTAGGGCATTAATTAATTAATTAGGTAATTAACTGGACATCAAATTAGATGTCAAGTAAAATATTTTAAAAATAACTTTTTATAGACTATCTGGAATATTAGACATAACAAACAAATATTACATAATTCATCTACAAAAGATTATTTAATGACAATTAGATATTACAAATAATAAATAATTATTTAACGCATTCTTTTTTTTTAAAAAAAAGTTACCAACATTTAAAATATAATGTTTTAGTATAATACACATTTAAACAAAACATAATAAAATTAATTGTTTGAAATATTAATTTTCCTAAATAAAGACATTAATACACTGTATATGTTTACACACACTTGCACATATATAACGTAATATATAAGGGATTCAAACTCAGACTTTCAAATGACTCTCAGCTCTCAATGCCATCTCTTATTGCTGACCCACCTGATCATACACATGTTGAAAAGATAAAAAATCACCAATATTCGTGTTTCATGCTAAACCATCTTATTTTTCAACATGTGTATGATCAGGTGAGTGAGCAATATGAGATGGCATGGAGAACTGAGGGTCGTGTGAAAGTCTGAGTTTGAATCCCTTAATAAAGAAAGTAAATTATAATCAATTTCTTTAAGGTTTTTCTTTTAAATTTAAACAAAATATAACAGACTTGCACACATACTTGAAATATTAGAATGATACTTTAAAACTGCTTTAAATGAATTGTATCAGAATATAATAAAGTATTATTAAATTACTTAAATGTTTGTTTCAAATTAAATCAAATTGTATAATAAATCTTTAGTTAAAACTATAACTAGTGTAAAATTTTCTTTTAAACTAAAAGTTTGCTAAACTTTAACAAGAATATTAAATCTATGGTTTGAAACCATTTATAACTATAGAATAAGCTAAACTAATAATTTAAAAATAATTAAAGCCATGTTATTTAGAGTTATCATAAATAAATATTATATAAAAACAGTTTTTACAACAGATATTTAACAAACCAAATTACTTATCATGTTTAATATGCAAATTAATTTATTTATTCATAAACTATACCACCTATATTTAGATATACAAGCATAATAAATAAACACAGTTCTGTATGCAATACATAAGGTTATATATATATATATATATATATATATATATATATATATATATATATATATATATATATATATATATATATATATATATATGAGTTTACTAAGTAGACTAATTCTTGTTACATTCGGTGTATTGCAGTGTTTCCGGTAACTTGGAAATTATGAAAATGGTTTGAATAATACTGCTTCTCCAGGGATAATATTATTACATCACATGATTACCATTTGTCCTCACTGATGAAAGCCACATGTGAGAAACTAGTCTGGGGATATTGGATGAATAGGCACTACATAGGGATTTTATGCACAAAAATTATGGCATCCATTGATTACTCTGGTTTGCACTGAGTATCCCTACTGCATCCAGAGTTTTGCCTGTTTGGATAATATTATTACTTATACATGTGTGAGAATGTTCAAAGCATTTTAAAGGCAATTATATAAAATTACATTATTCCAGTTTATCCATGTCCTGATGACATAGCTAGGATATATCTACAATCAATTGGTTAATCTCTTTCAGTGTAGATTTTAAAATGTCTTTAATTTAATGAAGTCTAGCTTGGATGATTAAATAAGTATTAAAAATATTATAAGATATAAGATTTTATTACAAATGTCAAAGTACTATTTATATAATGGGTGAGTGCATACCCCCCCCCTTATTATTCAAATTTTTTTACACCAAATTTTAACTTTTTGTAATTAATGTAAGTTAACTAGAGAGACAAAGATTATTAAGAAAAACAATATTTACAGTTGATATTCCTAATCTTCAGAAACATTCTAATGAATTTAAATTAGAACTTACAAATAGGTTTCAAGTGTTAGGAGATTTTGAACATGATTCAGATTTCAATGAAATTAATATGAAAATAACTGATACACTTTTAAAAACTGCAACAAACATAGCTGGTAGAAAAAAGCAGCAATTGACTAATAAAATTTCTACTGAGACTAGAGAATATATGAAGAAAAGAAGGAATATGAAGATATAAAAAATGGTGTATTAAAAAGAATTGAATATCTCGAATTTTGTAAAATGGTACGGAAAAGAGTTGAAAATGATATAAGAAAGTATAACTGTGAAATAGCAAGGAAAGCTGTAGAAGAAAATAAAAGTCTCAAAAATGTTAAAATACATTTTGGTATTGGTATGAAATTCTCTGCAATAAGAAAAAAAAATGGAATTATTACTAAAAAGAGAGATGACATCATAAAATTGGTAGAAGATTTTTATCAAGAATTATATAGTAATAAAGAACAAGTACATCCTATATGTATTACATCTTCTGAATTGCCCAGAATTTTAAATAAAGAAGTGGGACATGCAATTAAGTGTATGAAGAAAGGAAAGGCTCCAGGAAAAGGTGGAATTATAATTGATATATTAAAAGAAGCAGGTGAAGAAATAGAAACAATTTTAGCAAAGTATATACCAAATGTCTAAATGATAAAGATGTACTGGAAGATTGGAAGAATGCAGTAATAATATTAATATTTTAAAAAGGTGATAAAGAAGATATTAGAAATTACAGACCTATCAGCCTTTTATCAGTTTTATATAAAATTTTTACCAAGATAATTACAACTCGTCTACAGAGAACTTTGGATTTCCACCAACCAAGAGAACAAGCTGGATTAAAAAGTGGTTTTAGTACAATAAATCATATTCAGGTATTGAGAGAATTCATAGAAAGGACAAACAAATATGAGTTGTCATTATGTTTTGTATTTGTAGATTATGAAAAGGCATTCGATTCTATACACATTTCTTCAGTGATTAAAGCATTGGATCATCAAGGTATAGATCCAGGATATTGTCATATTTTAAAGAATATTTATAAAAATGCAACAGCAACAATTAGATTACATAATGATACTGGAAAAATCAACATTGAGAAAGGTGTAAGACAAAGTGACTCCATATCTCCAAAACTCTTTACAGCAGTGCTGCAAGAAGTATTTTGTGGATTAAAATGGGAAACTAAAGGAGTGAAAATAAATGGAGAGTATTTAAGTCATTTAGATTTTGCAGATGATGTAGTTGTTTTTTGCAAATAATGCTTCAGAGCTGCAGGAAATGTTGCAGGAGTTAGCAGATGAAAGTAGAAAAGTAGGACTAAAGATAAATGTTAAAAAGACTAAAGTAATGATTAATCGATTTGCTCAAAATATGAAAATAAAGATTGATTATGAAGAATTAGAAGAAGTTAACAGTTATAAATACCTTGGTCAAATTATTAATACAGATGGAAACATAATGGAGGAAATTAATCATAGAATTAAACTTGGTTGGAGTGCTTTTGGTAGAAATAACTTGATACTAAAAGGAAATATGCCTATGTGTTTGAAAAGGATGGTTTTTAACAAATGTGTTTTACCAGTTCTTACTTATGGATCTGAGACTTGGACACTTAATAGAAGAGCAATACAGAGACTTCAGACCACTCAAAGGAGTATGGAGAGATGTATGTTGGGAGTAACAAGAAGAGATCGAAAACGCAATGTATGGGTAAGACAACATACAGGTGTTACTGACCTTATTGAAAAAATTAAAAGATTGAAATGGAGTTGGGCTGGACATATTGCTAGAAGAGATGATAATAGATGGACAATTGAAATTTTAAACTGGATTCCAAGAGATTGTAAAAGACCCAGAAAGAGACCACATGTGAGATGGATGGATGAAATAAGAAAATGTGCAGGGGTGTTGTGGAGAAGAGAAGCTAAAGATCGGAGAAGATGGATTAAACTTGGAGAGACCTTCATCCTGCAGTGGATTGATAATGGTTGATGATGATGATGATGATGATGATGATGAAATACGATATATATATATATAGTTTCTAATGATTATATATATATAAAGTATCATCCATTTAGTGTTTCCTTTTATTCATTATTGATAAAAAATTAGATTTGAGTCTGTTAACAGCTACGCTGGTATTAATTATTCGCATATTGTGAAGCTTCAACAACTCAATGTTTTTCAATGAAGGATTATTTCTTTTTTATTTTTGACATTTCCAAAGTACTTCAACTCCATAAAATAAAAATAAAATGCAATCTACATTTCAGCTTTCTTCTTACATGCCCCATTAAAATTACCATCTCTTAAATGTCTTTTGAAAATGGAAGGATAAAATTTTAAATAAATCTTAAGAAATCATTTTGTCTTTAATATTTTTTTATAGTTGAAAGCTATTTCTAATAATAATAAAATCTAAAATTCAACTTAAAAAACATTGAATCAATTTGGTTGTTTTTTGAAATAGTGCATTTGTCTATAAATGCACGTACACATACTTTTTTTTCTATAAATTGAGTCTTAGACAAATATTAAATTTTCCATATCTAAAAAAAAAAAAAATCATTGCTCGAGTGTTTATTTAAAATAATACAATTTACATCATTCATGAGGTAGTATACGTTTTTTTGCATATATATGTGTGGAGTGTGTTTTTCAGTTTCACAGCTATTTTTCTATCGTAGTGCAGTGGAAGATTGAAGACGCCAATATTTAATATCACTGATTCAAAAGACATTGTGTAATTTCTGGTAAGAATATCACTGATTTCTTTGTTCTTAATTATTCGTTTATTAATTATAGCTAGATTAAAAGAGAACTCAAATGTTAAAGCTGTATTATAATAATATTAACTTTGTAAATGTAAAAAAGAAGTATGGCATTTAATTTTAACTTGAAAATTGTAATATTTCACCATGATAAATTCACTGTTTTAAAGAAATAATTTAATATTAAAAGAAGAGATTAAATCGTAGGAACTTTAAAAATATATATAAAAAATAATAATATATTTATAGTAAAACATTTAGAAAACAATATAAATAGTAATACACATGCAAAGATATTTGTCACAATTATTAATTGCAATAAATTGTTTTATATTGTTATGGCAAAGGTCTAACAATATCCATACAAAATGTCATTAAAATATCTCATTGAGGCACCAGAAATTAAGATAGCTGAGGTTACAGAGAATAAGTGGACATGGGAAGAAAACTTTCGCAAAATGGAAACAACTATGAACAGACACTTTGATGATATATTAAAATTAATGAAGCGTATGATGGAAAAGGAAGCAGTTGCACCGGGTTAGCGGGTTCGCTTCCCGGATGATGCTATGACACATGTGGAAAGGTAAAGTATACATGTGAAAATTGGTAAAATGTTGCAATACCAATTATTATCCAATAATTCTAATTTGGCTTTCAAGTTGTTGAGGTTTTTTTTTTTTTGATAAAAACAAACTAAAAAAATTGGTCATGCCATAATATAAACACTTTGGGTATGAATATGGTATGAATATATAAAATTATTATGATTCTTTCCTAGCCTGAAAATCAAGTATGATTATCAATGTTTTTCTCATCTATTAAGTAATACGACCACCACTCACATTTATATAAAAATTAAATGATATCATTAATTTCTTTTTTATATAATAATCATTTCTTGATGACTGTCAACTATCATAAGTTTTTGTATTGACAGGTGAACTTATTTTACATGTGGAAAACAATTTTAAAAAGTCACAAGCATATTTTAAAATACAGTATTGCAGTTACTTTATTCAGTAACAATGTAATAATGATAATATGCATAATATGAGAAAGGTGGCCATTGACATAGTAATGTTAATGCTTTGTGATATCAAGGAGAATTTTTTTTAAATTTTACCTGTAAAATGCTACTATATATATATATATATATAAAGTAGTTAAACGTTTTACAAAAAAATTTAAACATTTTTTCTTTATTAATTTTTATATACGTATAATGCATATTATTATTTGTTTATTATATAAATACATAATGAATTTATTTTATTATACAGTACAAATATATTTTTATTGTAGTTTTCTAACTGAATAAATGAATTGTTAGCAATAAGTTGTTTGCTTAAGTTTCATTTTGAACAAAATAAATAAATATCTGAAACAATAAGAAGGGTGTATATATTGTAAATGAAAATTTAGTCAACTGCAGCAAACTGGCTCGCATGGGAAGCTAATAACTGTAACCAAAAAGTGAAGCAGAAAAACTTATCTCACATCCATCATTCTACAGCAAATCTTCCTATGATGGTCAGTCAAAAACTATAAACCAAAGGTTAGTTATCAGTAAATCAGCTCACGTGAGAAGCCAAGGACTGTGATCAAGAAGTGCTACCCAGGACGATAACAGGCTAAAATTAAATGATTCAATACAAAGCTATTACTACATAATCCAGTTGTGGCCAGGGTATCCCATAATGATCTATTGCAGTATTACATGAAGGTAAATAAATTACCTAAAATAAATTAAAGAACTCTTTTAATTAACTATTCTCATTAAAGAGTGGATTTCAAAACTACTCTCCTGAATCTCAATTTATGATTTATAACTATTGTTTTCAATAACTATATCTTAGAAACTACATTTAGAACTTAAATTTGGATTTTATTTATCCACGACTCCATGGCTGACCATGGACAAGTTGTCATAATCTATAGAACTGCTAGCCATAACATGGTAAATATGGCTCATTTAATAAGTTAGTAATAAAACTAATCAGCTTCCTAACATGATTGGCCAGATATTCTCATGGTCTAAGTACAGAAATATTCTATAAGGTGATGCTTTGCAATGTAATGTGAGCAATATGAATTTAAGTTCTTTATTTCTTAAGTCAAATATCAAATTAAATCAATAGCAATTAAACAATTAGTGGAATAAATAAAGTATTTGTTACAGTATTAGAGAATGGGTTCAATTATTATACTGGCTAGCACAGTTATTATTAATTTAAGTATTAATGTAGCAAATATTAATATAGATAAGTTTCTGGATTATATTTGAGAATTAACAAAGCAAAGTGGAGGTGATGTAAAACATAAATGAGATTTTATTATATATTATATATCACAAATTATCCAGAACAAAATCATTAAAATATACTCTAAATGTTTCAGCAGATCTTGCATGCATAATCAGGGACAATATGTGCTCTAATATTTATTATCTATTTACTACATTGGAATTCTGACACTATGTGTGACAAATAGTAATGTCACAGATAGGTTAAACTATAAATTAACATTTATTTATGACTTAATAAACATTTAAATAGCAAATGGTTAACAATATTCAAAAATGAAATAAATGATAAACAACATAAATATGAGAACAAGTAATAGTTATCTATGGATGATATACATTAAATAAATAAATAAATAAAAAAGTCAAATGTCATCACATGTACTTAGTACTGCACATGGATATGAGCACTAGTTTCAGATAATAGAATCTATGATTTTATGACAAATGTATAGATTTAGGCCCTTGTAGTGATGAGAATAGATTCCAGTACCCAGTCAATGGTACCGCCAACATGTCAAAACCAGATCCTATGCACCTATACCTCAAAATTATAATAATGATATTGACAACAATTGCTATTAAAAACATATGAAAACTGACTATGATAAGATATGAAATCAAAGAGGAAATTTCAGTTCTCACTCAGCTGTAATATCATACAATTGACCTATAGTAAATTGTGACCATTATTCACTTAAATACCACTTTATGGCTGAAGATAGAACATGTGAGGCAAGTATTAAGATGAGGAAAATCATGTGCACATGATAATGCATGGAGACTCTGCTCAAATATACATTAAATAACAAAGAGCAATGCTCTATCTGTGAATATACTCATCTGCACTAAGGAATAAAGAACAGTAAGTACTTTGTAGGTTTCTAACCAGCATCAGAACAACTAGCATAACTACAGAATGTTCAGAAGATTAATCACCAGCTCTGAAACAAATTTAAAGAATATACAAAATAAGGGCAAACAATTATTCTGTGGATTATCCACCAGCACAGAAAAAAGCCATATAACATTAAAATAGTATTAACACTCACTTCCTTAATAAAATAGAAATAAATTACTCTCATTAGTCTGCTGAATCAGAAGGCAGATGCAGTTTTAAAAGTGTGAACTAAGTCCAAAAATTGTAAGAATTTTATTATAAAAAACAATTGAGATAATGGCTGACCATACACCACATCGTTTGAAAGAATATTATCTAATACCTGGAAAGATGTACAGGATTGACCATGTGGTTATGATGCATTATAGATAATTTGAATGAATCATTAAATATTTACCCAAGCACTGTTCTCTAAATTGACTCACTTTAATTCCCTATATCTAAATTAACAAGTAATTATTTTATACACAAAAGATTATATACATCATGAATTTAACATACTTGTAAGAGAATAAAATTCTAATAAAATACAAAATACATGTTCATAAAATTAGAACAATAGGTTTCAATACATATGATTTAACTCTATTGGCTATTATCCAATCAATGAATAGTATAGTTCTTAAATTTAACAACAAATATAAATTAAATATATTTGTTTAATTATAACATGGAATCTTAAGTGCTGATTATATGCTTCTCCATCTTCATTTGTAAAAAAAAAATCATCAATTAATTGATCTACAAGTAGGTTTTCTGGAGATCCAAAACATTTTAAGAGGTGGATAATCTCTAAATTCTAATCAAATTATGCTCAAAGTTAAGAAAATTGCTTGGCTTTACTTTAGGTGTTATTCTAAAATTAAAATATTTTTATTACTTAATTTATTAGTGTCAATGACAAAGAATTATAGTTCAAGCAAATAATCATCCCACATGTGCTATAACAGCCCAAATAGTTCCTTGTTAGCTGTTGTTTCTTTCAACAATTGTATTATATTTTTACTAAGATAACACATAATGTTGTTACTAATATAAGTTCAAAGTGGGATTATAATTAATTCTTCTTCATTAAGGCACTAGTGTACAAAATATTGAGACAGCATTTTATTCTACACATATATAATATTACTAGAAGTTTTAGAGCCATAAAGTAACATATTAAATCTCAAGTTAAATACAGCATTTCATTTCATACATATAGAACACTCACTTATGCGTTAAAGTCTATGAAAGTAAACTTATCCTGGTTAAATATAATATCTAATTCCACACATATATAATAACATGTATTAAAGTTATGGAGGTAAAATTTTATCCAAGGCTAAACAAAGTTTTTAAACAATAAGAAATTTCAAGGAGACTAAACTTTTAGATCTTCTATTCCTGTTGACATGATTAATAATAATTCCTGTGCATTCTATATGAAATATTATCAGCAGAGAGGGACCAATGGTTGGGATACTTGAACAGATTAGTTAAGATTTAGCCATATATTTTGCTGTTGACACTTAATATTTAATTTAATTTACATATTTATTTTCACATTCTCTCCTTTTTAAAAAAGAAAATTTCATTTTCATTGTATGTTTAACAGTAAAAAAATAATAAATTTTATTATACACTTGTTGTCACTGCAGCAGTTCTTTAAAAAAAAAATCTCACTGGAATTTCTATATTGATTCTTAGCCAATTAATTTTTTTTTTCCATTTACATGTCAGTTAAAATAAAAATGAAAAAGAAAAAAAAGAGAATGTGTTTATGTTATCATATTTTGTAAACTATTTTTTTAAAAAATAAATAAATATTTTAATTAAACCAAAATAATCTATGGGATTATTTAAAGAAAATAATAATTTGTTTTCCCTTACCTTACTAAACTTGATATAAAATGCAATTATTTTTTTTTAGGTTAAGCACAATTTATCTAACTTAGTGTTTAGAAACAGAGCAAAACTAATATATGAAAAAATCATATAATAAGTAAGGCAAAAAAATGGAATTATATAATCTCATCACACAATTAATTTGGATACAAGTGTCAAACATACAAAGTACTAGCTGTAATATTCAAGTGATTTAGAAAAAGATAGGGAAATTTTAATTAGTTCCACCTAGCTATATATTCTGCACTAAAATATAAGGTTACAATATCTATATAACCATTTTAAAGAAAATATATAAAACAATAAATATTAGTTATTCTTGATGCAGTTTTTCTTTGATAAGAAATAAAAAAGAAAACAGGAGGAATTGCATAAATCAGCTTAGAATGCATAAAAAAGAAATGACTAATATTAGAATGTCTACTGTACCTTGTACTGTTAATCAATGATTCTACAAATATGTCTAACTGATTTTGTGGATGTAATTTTTAGAACATTTGGTTAAAGAAAATTTGAGTTTGAAAATTTTCATACAGAAACTGTTTTTTTTTTTTATTATTTTATAAGAATTAGCGAATATTTAACTTATAAATATATTATCAATTTATAAATTCATTAAACCTATTCTGAAATAATTTTTACCATCTGAAAGTGAATAAAACCCAGATATAATCAGGAATTTCATTCATATTACCCACAAAGATAAACAAATGCTATAATTTCATATAGGATGACAAAAATTGCTATTATTTTTTAAAGCTGAAAAAACAAAAGCATTTTATCATAGTTTTACTTTTGCTTAAATATAATAAAATATTAAAGATTTTAACCCTTTTCCCGCCTCTTATGAGGCTCCTCGTAGACATCTGACATCACTCTAACTCTGCGAGTTTTTATACGAAAATATTCGTTCAATATGTTTTTAAATAGGTTTTTAAAAGCTCTATAAGATGGTGCCCTCTTCCGAATTCTTTTACAAGTAAAAAATAAAAAAAAACTGAATTTAAAGCTAAACAAAGAAAAAAGCTTATTGGTGATTGGCTCTCAGCCAGTTCTCAGCCGACAAAGACATTCTGATTGGCTGAAAAAAACAAAAACCCTGATCAAAGAAAATAAAGATAAACGCTGAGATTTTCATTTCGAATGTGATTTAAGTATTAAAAAAAGGATAATTTGACAAATTAAAAATAATTTTTAAAAAATAAACTAAAAAAACAAAATTATTTTCGAAAAATATCGAAGATTTTTGTAAAAATATTGAAGCTGTAGTAAAAAGAAATATTTACTTTTCTATAACGTAAAAGTCGATCTTTTTGTTTATATTATAGCTTTTATGTTGCCGAAATTGAATATTTTAGAATAAATAAATAGCAATTTATTTTTGAAAGAACTTTCGTTCTCTTCATAACCTGAAAAATTAATAATATACTTTTTATAAACGTATCTGAGTTGAATTTAATATTATAGGCGAATATGTTTTAACAATAGGCTTTGTCTTCAGTTTGTGAGTTGGCCAATTAAAAGATTTGATTTTTACCTCATACAACCAATAATATAATTAGTGGTTAAAAGGTTAAGACTTCTCATTCGATAATTTAATATACAAAATTAACAAAGCGTATGACACACTTGAATGAGAAGCTATAAAGATACACAGAAATTATTACACGCTAAGCGCTTTTGATCTTAAATATAATAGTAAATTTGCATAATGATTCGATTCATTTTAATTTATCTCATATGAAATCAAATAGATATTAAAAATATTTCACAATAATTAGAAAATACAATCACGATTGCACTTAAAAACATAAGGGTCTTAAATAAAGCTATCCCTATTCCGTATTATTGTTTTCTAATTATTCTATGATGCTGGGCATTTTGTAATCACAATGGTAAATTTATATTTTGTACCTCTCCCTAACCCCTTTTTTGTTTATTAGACTTTAATAACACATATCGGTTTCAAAGATCATCCATATCTTGGCATCAAATAATACCATACAAATTACCATCAATAAATTTAAATAGGAGTACACTGTTCAATATTCATAAATTGACCTTTAAATTTATGTGATTTTGATATTATCAATTGGAGTAGAAAAAAATATCATTGTATATCATTGCCGTATTTAGAAGTTCATCGAATGTGTGTTTGCTTTTGTTATTCATTAATATTTTGACATAATAATGAGTTGTCCAGATATCTTCAAATTTGTACTATTTTAATTGATTGATAACTAGTTAAAATAATATATAAAATGAAAGTTATACATTGGTTGTGAGATAAATAAATATACAGACAAAATAATAAATCGATAGACAAACAATCTTATATAAATAAATAATAGTCATATATATATATAAATGAATAAAAAGTTATAAAAGTGAAGTGTATTATTATTTGGTGAAGATAATTACTTAGTAGTTCACATTAATGAGAATAGCTTAACATACATTGTTTGGTTTCAGTCAAGCATTGGTGTCCTAGCGATTAGCATAGCTACCTTCCAAGCAGCCGGCCGGGGGGCTTTACGGTCAACACTTTGACATATGAATATATATATAAAGTTTCATTGATAATGAAATAATAGTTGCAATAAATTATACCTATTGTGTGTAAATAATTCATTTAGTGGTCACTAATTAGTAATAAGTGAGTCGAAGTTCAGTCGATCGAAATCCAAAACAAAATCCTAGCTTAGACCAATCAAAATTGAAACGGTTTTGCTCATCCGGAAGTATACATTTTTAACCACACAAGTTGTTTCAAATTACCAACTTTACAATATATATATATTGTTATTTTTTCTAACTACATATTATCGATTATGATGAATTTAATTTAACGATATGTCTATTATATTTTTAATTTTCACTTCTTGTACTTATAGTATAATGAATTGAGTTTACAAAATTTCACACCTTGATGACAGTGTTTTCAATTAGTTGACCCCCCCCTCATTAATTATACTGAATGTCATTTATCATTTAGTGACAGTTTTACTTTAATATTTAGATAATTTTCAAATAAAAATAAAATGTAACTTATGGCATTTATCACTTTACACAGATACTGTTTAAATTTATAAATCCTTTACAGACATTTTCTTTTTTAAGTTAAACATTTTTTTACCTTTTCTATTTTTTATATTTTACATTGTGATTTGCTAACTATCTGTTGAAAAACGATGTGATTTGAAAAAAAAAAAAAAATCAAAGTTTCATTGACCATCTTGAAATTTCATTCTTCACTTTTATCCAGGAGTCTTATTTTACAAAGTGAGAAAACATTCCAAATTGTACGTGTTAACTATAGACAATTAATCAAAGTATTTGAACCATATTTTACAAAAAAAAAAAAAAAAGAATCCTGCATTTATATCTGCCAGAAAAAAGTTGTAGAACTGCATTCAATTTTATTTTATATGTTCAAATATAGATGTTCTACTTCCAGATATAGGTTAATGTGTATATATATTGTAATCACCTCCCATAAAAAATAATGAAGTGAAATCTTTCTACCCATATATTTAAGCACAAGAGTTGACTCCAACCTCATCAGTCAAATATAATAAAGTCAAATATAAATAAAACATGACATAAGAGCATGACTGACTAGCATAAGTATGAGAAAGTATAGGGGAGGTCACAGCGTACTACTGGTATTTATTACACTAACGTTAAATCTCTTGTATCTAATATTAAACAAAGCACATTTATTAAGTTAACTTCCAATATCTAAAACAACTTATTAAAAGACAAACATTTGATGTAAAACTTTAAGAGATGGTTAATGATAATCAGGAAGGCATCCATCTATGAGGTGAATATAAAAGGAATGAATGATAAAGATGTAGAAGATTGAATTGGAGATGGAGAACAAATAATGATTAACTAATGAAAATGTATAATGAACAGAATTAAGAGTGAGGAAAAGGGAAACTGATAGGGTGATGAATACTTAAAGTTGTGAAAAATAGGGATCAGTGAAATATGAATCAATTATGTTGCTGATATAAGATGAGTTGATGATGAAAAAAAAATATGGATGAGCTATGATAACAATGCTGTTGATTATGAATGGGATCCTGAACTATTAAACTGATGTTATTCCAATTAAAAACGTGATACTACTGAAATAAAATCAAAGGTTCTAAACTTGACTAATTAAAGAAAAAAGTTTAAATATTTGAGATTTTAATAAATCAAATAAACAATAGAACGAAAATAAAAGTCAAATATAATAAATATCAAATAAATTAAGAAATGGAAACTTATAGTAAAATCATAGTTAAAACTATTAATCAATAACTTAATTTCTTAGGGTTTATATAATTTGAAATGTCACTAATTTTACAACTAAATATTTTGATCAGTAAAAGGAATTTTTCCACAATCTAAATATAGAAAATAAAGATGACTCATAATACATAAATAAAATTAGTAAAGAATATTTAACTAATCCACAGGCAATAATAAAATTAAACTTTAAATTTTATGCAGAATCAATAAATCCTGACTAATAAGATAAATATAATAATACTTTATAAAGTAATGTGGATTTGACCAGAATGAGCAATATGGTTAAGTTCAGTGAATGATAGACTCTGATAATTTATGAAAATGTTATTTCCCAAAATTAAATATTTAACTTTTAAGATATCATTTGAAAATAGCACATGCATAATATTAACAATCTTTTGATCAATAAATAGCAAAATTTTGTACACTCTAAATATAAGAGCTTGCTAAAACTTATTTTTGATATGCTAACCATATAATAAAACCAATCATATTAAGTGATGATGATGTTGGTAGCAATAACAATGATGTGAGGATACTAATAGCAATAGCTATATGGACAGTTTTTAGTGATAAGGCTCCAGACAACTGATTACATTTTCAAAAACAAAATTGTATTTACACTATTTATATATTTTCTAAATCAACAACAACAAAAGAAAATATATATTCTTGATCAACTTATAGACAGAAAATACAAAGAACAAGATTTAGTTAATATATTTTAATAGCAGCCCCATATAGCTGTTTGAAATGGATATCTGGGTTTGAAGACATGTAGGTGTTTGAAAATTTCAGATTTTCCACTCAATAGATAACTTTTAATTAAATGCTGGCTTTGGGTTCATATTTTTTTAGATCTAGTGTCTGAACCTACCCTGACATCTCTCTGAGGAGTTCCAAAGCACAAAACTATGGCCAGGGGTTTGGGGAGGGGTTTCTGACAGATATATTGCACTGGTCAAAATAGTATGCCTACTTAACAAGATTCAAATCCTAAGCAAAAGTACCTCAAATCCGATTATGCTCGAGATACACAGGTCTGGGCGCAATCCTGAATTGTAACCTATTTGCCTATTCTTCAAATCTCTGACCCAATGAACAACAATACTGAGGATACAGTAAAATTATTTTAATTCCATGCTTAGAAGCAGAGCGGTAGAGCATAAGATCAGACTGATGATGATGATTGAGGTCGGAGTAGCCCAGGAATTAAATTTGTGACAGTTATTTATTAATGCTAAGTTATTATCTAAAGAAAATAGTTCTAAATATTAACTAGAAAATAATAATTTAAAAACAACAAACCAGGATTTACATGAAGTTATATATATATATTTAATAAATGTAGAAAACGCATATAAATGTTACAAAATTGCTTCACGCTTGAAGTGATATTATACATTTGGAAAACTTGGGATTTGTTGTATAAAGTCCCCTTTACATCAATTATTTCATGAATATAATTTTATAGAATGTGTTATAAGTTGTACAGGGTTAATATCCAAATTTACAAAGGTTTACAAATAAAATGCTGTGGATGTACAAAACAATCTACAAGATCGGAACAGATTCGGATTACAGAAAGATTCCTTATAATTTAGCACTAATCATGTTGACAAGTAAATATAAATATATGGTCTCAATCATTTATTTACAATCTTAAAATCATTATATATGTTTGATAGGCATTGTTTGGACATAGCGTCTTAGGAATAAGTATACAAAAAACAAACAATGTGCTACATTTATGAGAATAAGTTATGCAATCATTAATATAAATTAGATTTACGTCTATGGGAATTGATAACATTTTTTTTTAAAAGAAAGCAATTTATCTCAATGAACTGAATGTATTTTTATGACATAAGTCATTATCTTTAACACATCATTGTGACTTACTAAGTTTAGGCGGATGGTGATCAAATGAAAGAGCAGAGTAATGGTACTAGCATACAATAAAGAAATAAGGCCTCATGGTGATTGTGGATAATTTATCATTTTAAAAGAATATTTGAAATGAACTTAGATTGGATATGTCCGCGTATTCCAGTGCAGTGATATTGAAGGAGAAGCTGGGTTTGAAAGCCCAGATTTGGATGTACTGTTATCTGCAGCACATAATCTCATAACCCTCATGTTCCACAGAGAGTAGTGTCCCTGATTACGAATGATTTTGAAAAGTAGGACAGGAGCTTCAAGCTTTTGACGTCCCCAATAACAGAACAATCAAGAAATGGAAAAGATTTAATATCAGAATAAAGGAAAAGGTATGCCAGCAACATTTATATAATTTTATAATATTATTTAAAGTTTGGAAATGGTCTAACCTCTTGTGCAGTAATCTGTTTTCAATTCTGAGTCATTTAATAAATCATAATGAATAATAACTTTTATTTATAATATTAAGCTAATAAAATTTATATTGATAAATTCGATTCCTATATACATATTATGGATTACATTGGCCCTTAGGCAACAGCAGAAAAGGATCGATTAATTATTTTAATCAAGGTTCACAATCTTTTAAAATGAAATTTTAAATACAATTTCAAAGCAGTAAACTTAACAGAATTTATCCACAATAAAAAGTTTTTAATTGACTTCAAGAATAACAAATTTAAAATGGAACTAAACTCATGAGCAAGTTCTATTTAATATAAACAAAACTTTATTGATAACTTTTAAATGAAGCTCAGCCTTTTTCCAAGTTAAATAATTATTTCCCCCTTACTTGCGAATTTGACGATTTTTAGCATATTAAAGTAAATAAATTATATCTATACTTTAAACAAAATACATAAAATCTTAATGGAGCTGCACACTGTTATATATAGAAGTTAATTAAGCATGAGACGTAAATTAAAAGTACATAATACTAATAAGGAATTACAGAGAGAGAGTTTAAAAGCAAAATTAGCAGAAGCTTATAAATTAATATATAAATTAAGATATGAAAGTTGAACTATAGATGACAAATTACAAAAGTATTGACTTATAAAGGCAGTTCTACATTAAAGGTTACCTAAGGAAAACAGTATAGAGGAGTCATTAGCAATCAGCAGTCCAAGTAATCAGGTTGTATGGTGAGCCGGATGGAACATGGCAGTTGCAGGCAGACAGTTCTACGAGAGAGTAAGAGAAGGGTGATAGATTCCTCTAGTCATGCTTCATCGTGCAGGACTTGTACTGGCTTCTTAAAGTTAAGGTCTTGAAATGCTTCGTAACTAAACTGACTGATGAAAATCTCAACTCAATAAAAGGTAACTAAAAACTCTAAGTAACTGACTTATCAAGTGAAAATATCTGACTGACCTTAAAAAGGTCTTATGGGCTCTTTTTATACACTATCTCTATAATCCCCTTACAAATAACATTTAATTAACAACATGTTTTTATAAAGATAAGGTTTGAAATACCATTTTTAGCTATTTTAAATCATTTGACAACAACTGATAAACAATTTTTTTTCAATCTTAATTGCGATTGACAATTTTAATTAAAGGCAACAAGCTGAATTTAAACAAAGATTATTTTAGCATTTCGAGCCTGCCTCATTTTCTTTGTTGTCACATTAAATACACACAGATATAAAATTAATTACAAATATATAAACAAGGGTATTTTCCAGCAATAAACATAGCAATAAAATTATTGCTTTAGTCATTATATTTTTTTTTTTTTTTTTTATTATTTATTATATATTATTTTTATTTAAAAATGATATTTTATATTTCTGATGGGGTATGTTTTTTTTTTTGGTTTTTAATTGTGTTAGGAATTGTTTTTTTATTTTTTGTTTATATATATATATATATATATATATATATATATATATATATATATATATATATATATATATATATATATATATATATATATATGCTTCACTCAAACTACTGTTTCATTTTTACTAAACAAAATTAAGTTTACCAATCTTTCTAATGATTTGGCATACAGTGTGTGAGTGAATAGCATATATTTATAGCAAAGTCTAAATTGCCAACCTCGTAGGAGGTTAATGTAGATGGTGAAGCATGAAGCTCGATGATGATTAGACATCGACTGCTTCAATATATTAAATTATTTCTCTGGCTAAGCATTTATCACAAAGCTTGTTGAGGAATTGGAAATCATCATTGTTTATAACTTACAAGCTTAAGAGAATAGGGACATGTGATCTATGACTCTTATTTTGACTATTTAAAGAATGATTTCTTTAGATCTGAATAAAAATATAATACCTTATCATTTTATGCTGCATTGTTATTTAAATCTATTCTTTAAATTAAATTTGTTTCATCCTATTGCACACTTTTATATTTTGTTTATCATGCATAGTTTTATGAAACTTATTTATTTAAAACTAATTATAAGTAAGATAATCAATCGTAAAATTCATATCCGATGACTGTCAAGGTAGAAATACTCACTGTTATGCAATGTAATATAATAATTATTCCTAAAGCATTAATTATAGTTCATGCTATAATAGGTTATGAAGATTGTATGACTTCTTATTTTATTTATTGATATAAGATGCTGGACTGTCAATATTGCTTTGAGAATCAATATCACTATGGTTAATCTCATATTACACAATTTTCCCTAACACTAGTGAAAACATCATCATTTCAACACTTAGATATGAATAATAAATAACAAAGGCATGCAAATTTAAGATCACCTTGAACAGATGAAAGATTAGATAATGAATTACTAACACAATGTGACATTTGACAAGATAGTATTATTTCTTACAATCATTTGCTTAATGTTAAATACAGTTTACATTTCTAATTATTACTTTTTCAGAAATGATTTCATTGTTACCCATATCATTCTGTTAGGATTTAAAAGGTATGAAATCTAGTGAAATGCACAATATTTCCAGCGGTACAATGAATTAAGCTAAGACAAATAAGTGAACAAACAACCTAGACTATGGTCATTCCATCACTATAAATGACCTCAAATCCTGGTGTCACTACATGGAATACCTTTAGAAATGAGAAAAAGGAAGAGGTAGTTAATCCCTTGCTTAAAAAACAATAGAATATATTATAATAACCCAGACTTAATTCACTGAAAACTATATGGGTATCATACCCAATTCATTGATGATGATAATTTATGCTCTCTTGCAAGGTACAGTAACAAGTACATCTGACATGATATAACATGGATATATGGTTACATTACAAATATAACAATGTGTATAATCATAATCATTTAACATGACAACAAAACAAATCCCATACTAAATAACACCTACCATATAAAGGTAAACATTAAGCAAAATGAAACATATTATTAATTAATATTCAAAAATTAAAATTACAATTATTAATTTAAAAATGATCTGCAACTATCATAGTCATTAAAAGTACTTAATTATATATCATAATATCCAATATGTGTAATTGATTATAATTGAAAGTCACCTTTTTATTGTCATTCAACAGTTGCAGCTTTACCAAAAGAAAATATTAAGATAACAGAACAAAGTTTACTAATTTATTAATAAAAAAATTAACATTTACTTAGGATCACCTTTAAAATATAAACAAATTTCAAATTTAGTAGTATACCTGTGTCTTTTGTTTTGTCAACAAATCTTATAGCTACAGTAATGGTTTTTATTGCCAAATCTATAACACAAACATACGTAAAATTACAACACAATACATATTAGAATAATAATAAAATTTCATGACATAAAGTTTCTTCATATTTCTTTTCTGAAAGAAAATAAAAGTTTCAAAGTCATTAACTTTATGACCAATTGAACCGAATTATTTCATCTTTTGGCTAATTCGCCCCCTAGTGAATTTTTTTGTAAATATTATAGGTTAAAATGCATATAAAATGGTATATTTTAGTATAATATTTAATTTTAGAAAATTCCATACTAAATGGTGAAAAATTCCCACTCTTAAAATAGACCTAAGCTCTGCCCTGACATGTTCAGCCATTGTCTCTTGCCAAGGTTATAAAACATTTGGCATTTTATGACATTACAGTTTCCAATGATGCAAAAACATGTTTATTTGCAAATTTATTATGGTTTCAATTTTTTTTAAAAAATAATTTGCACTGTATTTATTAGATATCAAGAAATATAAATTATTAATAACTTATTTTGACTTGAAATACTTTATTTTCAAAAAATATAATGTTATATTAGCAGCTAACATAAATATGGTCTGAAGCAAATTAGAAGACAAGCTATGATGTAAACAATCTACTTTATTTATGAGTAAAGAAAATATCAAAAAAATATCATAATTTTGCAATAAATATTCAAAAAATTTAAACCCCTTATATAGAAGTGGCCAGTCATAGACATAAAGGACTTCCAATAGCTCGAAAAATGACTGTTATGACATTACCATAGTGAATTTACGGTAATTTTAAAGCTTAAAAAAAGGATTGTAAGTTACTACCCTCTTTATAGTTATTTTACAAGTAAAAAATCATTAATATTCAAATTTATGTTTTAATACTGGAAGAAGGCGGTCTTTTCATAGGCTTTGAATGGTTGTTGCTCATAGTGTTTCAAAGAGACCAATTGTCAATAATTTTCATCACTCCAACTTCTTTGTTTGATTTTGAAAATCAAAATGAAAGTTTAAGAGCATTTTTAAAGTATTTTTTGACATATTATAAATTATTTAGATAAAATATACTAAAAATAAAATTATTTTTGAAAATAGTTAAGATTTTAGGAAAAATTATTTACTTTTATACAACATAAAATTGAGAAACAAATCAATTACATCCACAACACTTTGTAATAGTTTAAGAACAATCTTTTTAGGTTTTCTTCTATGAAATATTTTTATAATTATAAATAGAAATTTATTTTAAAAAAAACTTTTGTTAATCTTACAAAATATTAATATACTTTTTATAAACAAAATTAAAATGAATATAATTTTAAAAGATGAATATATATTTTACTGCTTATTCTATAATGGACCAATCAAAAGTTTAGAGCTTTACCTCACTCAGCCAAACAGAATTTTTGACAACACAAAGCTTAAAGCATAATTCATTAGATATAAAAGAAATAAATAATTATTCATTTTAAATGTTTAAAAATAATAAAAATTAAGAAATATTTTGTTGATTTTATAAATTGAAAATAATCTTTTGAGAAATGATGACGTGTTTAATTGGGAAAATAGAAAGATATTGGATAAAGAGGAAAAAATGCATAAAATAAAATTCAAGGAAGCTGCTCATATGACAATGGTAAATAATCCTATAAATCAACCAGGTGTGGCAATACACAATGTATGGAAATCTCTAATTTATCTTGTTCTTAGGAAAAAAACAAAAATAAATAAATAAAACTAATTAACCTCACTAAAAAAATTGAAGGACTCAGGAGTATTTGAACCAACCCTCATATATAAATATATCAAATTTCTAATACATGTTGCCTTTGACAGAGTAGCTCAGTTGATAGAATATTTGCCATAAATTCAATATTCATGATTCTAATGTGCAAGTTCAACTTCTAAGCAAATATTATCGGTGTGCGGATAGGACAACAACACTCATATATATATATATATATATATATATATATATATATATATATATATATATATATATATATATATATATATATATATATATATATAAAAAATTAAAAAAAAAAAAAAATAAAAATAGTTAATATTGGTAGTTGTTATTATTAATTATTATTGTCTGGTTGTTGGTTATTTTTAAAATTTTATTCATTAAATATTAATATTTTATATTAAAATTATATATATTTAATAAAATATATAATAAAAAAAAAAATAAAAAAATTTTTTAATATTTTAATGAATTGAATAACTGACTATAATGTAAAATGATTTAAAATAATTATACAATCCAGAAATAAAATTCTAGAATTGGTAAGTAAGCATTGTTTTCTTGTTTATTGTATTCTATATTTATTATGTGATTAGAGATGAACTTTATATAATAATCATAATTAAATAGTTGTGTGTTTATTTAAATTAATATTGTTTAGATACTTATGGTATTAAGTTTATAGTTGATCATTAAGATATTAATATTATTCAATTATAGAGCTGATGGTAGTATATTTTATTATCTCATAAATCAGAATGATTTGCTTTAATTATGTTGAAATTTAACTGAAGTGGATCAACAATCCAATTCACTTTTAAATTTCAACAATCATACTTAATTATAGTAAATGCTAATATATTTTTATATGTTTTAAAGTATAGGATTTTAATAATTCAGTTAAAGGAAATTTAAAACAAATTAATATGATTAGTTAATAGTTAAATATCCATTAAAAATCTACTGTTTCTTTCATATATTGATATGACTGGATATTACAGATTGAAGATTATTTGATAGGTACAATAAATTTTATCATTACTAAGCATTTTATTTTATTATAACTAGCTTAATTAGCAAGAGTAAAATCCATATTACAATATAGCATGATTGAGTTAGTAAAATTTATTATTTATCATTTTAGGTCCTTTTCTCTTGTTATAAATAATGTGATTAGAAATGGTAAATTTATATAAAAATATAACATGGGTAAGTTGGGATTATTTATTATTTTATTGATATAAGAATTAAAATTAGTTATTGGGTCATATATCTATTTAGATATTATAAACATTGTAAACATATAGGACATTATAAAGCTGTTATCTCAATCATTTATGAATTATTTTATTTAGATATCAAATATTTAAATTTTGGTGTAAGAATGTATTTTTATAAACAATGTTTGATTAATTGTGTATATTATAACTTATTTATTTAATGATTTATTATTAGTTTTATTGGATTATAAGTGAAATCTGTCTTAAATATATACCATTGTTTTGCGGCAGTGATATTTGATGTAATTGATTTACTTTAACTTTATGAATGGTTGAACCAAATTATTTCGACGTTTGGCTAATTTGCCCTCTAGTGAATTTTTTATAAGTATTATATGTTAAAATGTGTGTAAAATGGTATATTTTATTATAATATTTTTTCCAAAAAATTCTGTACTAAAGAGTGGGAAATAAAAAAATTCACTCTTTTACAATAGACATAAGCCTCACCCTGACATGTTCAGCCATTGTCAGTTGTCAAGGCTGTAAAATGTTTAGTGTTTTATGACATTGTAGTTTCCAATGATGCAAAAACTTGTTTATTTGCAAATTTATTATGGTTTTAGATATATTATTTTAAATAATTTGCACTATATTAATTAGATATCAAGAAATATAAATCATTAATAACTTATTTTGACTTGAAATACTTTATTTTCAAAAATTAAACAATATATTAGCAGCTAACATAAATATGGCCTGAAGTAAATTAGAAGATTACCTTTGATGTAAACAATCTACTTTATATTTATGAGTAAGAAAATTATCACAATTTTGCAATAAATATTCAAAAAAATTAAACTTTTACAGCATAATTTGTTAAGTATAAAAGAAATAAATAATTATTTGTTTCAATTTTTAAAAATAATAAGAATTAAAAAATATTTTGTTGATTTTATAAAATAAAACTAAAAATAATATTTCTAGAAATGATGACATGTAAAGTCTTTGTCTTTATTGTGCTATCATTTTTTTAATATTTATTAAAAACAAAATGTGAACATTTAAAATTCATTTCAATAGAAAACAAAAATATCTATCAAATGAAGGCAAATGTATGATTTCTGAAAAGTAATAATCATTGTATCATATATTTTATGTTGATGTGTGAGACAAAGAAAAACATCAGAAAATTCTGAAATGTGAGTGCTGCTACACTGCATTTTGAAGGTTTAATCTATTTTAAATAAGTTATATATTTAGGGTATATGAACTGATAATTTTGTTTGTTTTGTATTTATTCTAAATGCTATTTAAATCCATGATGTAATAAAATTGTCACCATTATTTTTTTTACTGTAATTAACAGTTGGATGTATATGTAGGTAAAGGATTATATGAAGTACTGAATGATTAGTTATTGATTTTTTTTTCATTTAGTTAATATATTATATTTATTCTAATATGAATGATGCTATTATTAATGGGTATTATAAAATTAATATTATTTTTATTTGAATTACATTTTACTCATTTATACATGACATCCAACATCAGTAATCATTTTTATTCTGTTACAATGACTGACCATTGACTTAGCTATATTTTATTCATGTTGTATTTCTCTCAGGTTCAAGTTTAATCAAATCAGCCAAAAAGCCTAGTAATTTTTATGTTATCATAGTGAATTTATTCTCATTTTAAAGCTTAAAACATACTGTAAGATGCTGATCTCTCTAAAATTATTTTACAAATAAAAAATCAATAATATTTAAATTTAGGAGAAGGTGGCTTTCAAAGTTGCTAATTGGTTATTTATTATTATGAAGAAAAGGGACCATTTGTCAACAATTTTCAACACTCCAAATTCTTTGTTTTTATTTTCAAAATGAAAATGAATGTTTTACAATACTTTGTAAGTATTTTTTTTTTACATATTGTAAATTATTTTGAGAAAATATGCTGAAAATATAATTATTTTAGAAAAATAGCTAAGATTTTAGTAAAAATTCTTTACTTTTACATGAAGATAAATTGAAAAAGATATTAATGAAGTAAACATTCTTTTTAGGTTCCCCACTATAGAATATTTTTATAATTATAAATAAAAAAAATATTTTTGGAAAAACTTTTGTTCACTTTCATAATCTGACTAATTACTAATTTGCTTTTTACAAGTGCAACTAAAACCACTCTAATATAAAAAGATGAATACATTTTTACTGCTGAATCTGTAATTGTCAATTCAAAATGTTAGAACTTTAATCCACTTAGCCAATAGGTATTTTGAACTATGAAAAGGTTAACCCTTTAATTTTGAAGTTTTTTTCAACATTTTTTTCTTTGTCTTACACATGAACATAAAATATATGATTAAATGATTATTACTTATCCAACAATAATAAATTTGACTTCATTTGAAAGTTATTTTTGTTTACTACTGAAATAAATTTTAAAGGTTCACATTTTGTTTCTATAAATATTTAAAAATGAGATTATAACCAAAACAAAAAGATTATATGTCACCATTTCAGAAAGATAATTTTTAGTTTACAAAATCAACAAAATTGTCATTATTTCTGATTATTTTTAAAATGTCTGAATGGATATTTACTTATTTTTGTAATATCTAATGAATTATGCTTTAAAAATTTACATTTTTTGAATATTTATTGCAAAATTGTGATATTTTCATACTCATAAGTATATATAGATTGCTTATGTAGAAGTTAAGCTTCTAAATAACTTCAGGTCATATTCATGTTAACTTCTAATATAGCATTATATTTTTAAAAATAAAATATTTCTACTCAAAATAAGTTATTAATAATTTATATTTTTTGATATCTAATAAATATAGCATAAATTATTGTAAAAAAATATCTAAAACCATAATAAATTTGCAAATAAACATGTTTTTGATATTGTAATTATTTTCTTTAAGCAATGGTGTAAAACACGGAACATTTTACAGTCTTGCCTAGGATCAATGAATGAATATGTCAGGGTGGGGCTTACTTTCTTTTGACTGGTGGATTTTTTTTATTTCCATGCCATCTATTGTAATTTTTTGAAAGAAGTTTTTATATAATAAAATATACAGAAAAAATATGCACTTAACATAAAATACTTGTGGAAAAATTTACTACAGGGTGAATTACTAAAAACCCTAAATATATTTTTATGAAAATTAGGAATGGTGTATTAAAAATATTATTATTTCATTGTACATTTTTGATCTGTCACAAATATTACCTAAATGATTGGGACTATAACCGAGATTAGTATACACATATATTTATTTATATTTTAATTGACATCCTAAATGGTAGAGCATAATTAATCAGGATCAAACTATTAAGATTTTACCATATATAAATTGGAACAAATTGATCCCAAATTTGTGATGCTTTAAAAAAGAGTATATGCTCATTTTTAAGTTACTGCAAATTACACTCTAACTTTAAGGATAGTAATAAGAGTTATTTCTTTACCATTTTATTTTGTTAATAATAATATATTGTCTAAAATCTATAAAGGAAATCTTTAGAAAAACATTATATATATCTATATATCTATATATATGTAAAGTATAACTTTAAAAATTTTATTCACTTAGGAGTGTTTTCCACTATCGTTGTAATCTTTGTGTTTGAAGAAATACAGACATCAAATTATATATATCATCATCATTATCAACCATTATCAATCCACTGCAGGATGAAGGTCTCTCCAAGTTTAATCCATCTTTTCCGATCTTTAGCTTCTCTTCTCCACATCACCCCTACACATTTTCTTATTTCATCCATCCATCTTACATGTGGTCTCCTTCTGGGTCTTTTACAATCTCTTGGAATCCAGTTTAAAATTTCAATTGTCCATCTATTATCATCTCTTCTAGCAATATGTCCAGCCCAACTCCACTTCAATCTTTTATTTTTTTCAATGAGGTCAGTAACACCTGTTTGTTCTCTTACCCATACATTGTGTTTTCGATCTCTTCTTGTTACTCCCAACATACATCTCTCCATACTTATTTGAGTGGTCTGAAGTCTCTGTATTGATCTTCTATTAAGTGTCCAAGTCTCAGATCCATAAGTAAAAACTGGTAAAACACATTTGTTAAAAACCTTTCTTTTCAAACACATAGGCATATTTCCTTTTAATATCAAGTTATTTCTACCAAAAGCACTCCAACCAAGTTTAATTCTATGATTAATTTTCTCTATTATGTTTCCATCTGTATTAATAATCTGACCAAGGTATTTGTATATATATATATATATATATATATATATATATATATATATATATATATATATATATATATATATATATATATATATATATATATATAACATTTAATTTACTAATATGCTAGCATATACATAACATATGGAGTGATGGTAGATGCTAAATTTTTAGAGTATAACAATGTGTAATGGATTATTAATTATTTTATTCATTAACAGATAATGTTCAATTTTTTTTTTTTTTTTATTACTAAATTATATATATATATATATTACATTTTTTATCTTAAATGTTAATACTGAAAAATATTGATTTTATATTTGTTCTTTTAAATATATTTGTCTGTCATATCTTCTAATATTTTTGATCACACTCCCTCCATTCTTTTCATTAGAAACTTTTTTTGTAAAACTAATCCTTTTAATTATACATAACAGTAGTTAAATTATGTGTTTAATTTTTTATATATACAGATGTGGGCATGATTCAATTCTACTTGCTTAAAATATTTTTTTTTTACCCTTTTCATTTTAAATTGATTAAATTTGGGCTAATTATTTTTAAATTACATGGCTGTTGCTCTTTTTAATTAAAAATTAAACTCTTCTTTTAAAAGAGAGGGAAAACAATTAGATTAAATTGCTAGTAAATGTAAGAATTTATTTGCTTCTACAATGTATAGTCAATTTAGATAATTGAGTAGGAATTGTATTTTAAAATTCATTTTGAGTTAAGGTAATTTCAATCAGTATTGTATAATTGATGAAAACTAACAAAAAATACATTTACAATGAAGAAATATATTTTTCCACGTTCTATCTGTAAAATAACATTAATTAAATGATTTTACTTTTTGTTTTTAGAAATAAAAAACAATTTAAAATGCATATTAAGAATTAATAATCTATTATTTGAGTTTTACCATTATGCTTAATTAAGCTTCGTCAGTTTTAAATTTGTTGAAATATTAATCATTTTATTAAAAGACCTTTATTTTCTACTTTTAAAAATGCATTTTAATTAATATTATGGACAATATTTTAAAGTCGACAGTTTAAAAGGCTTATTACTACTGTGTTTAGGTCATTAATTACCCACTTCACAACATAAAGGTTTATTTATGCCAGAATTTTCTTTTGCTAAGTATGACAAACCCGAGGATTGCGTAAAATTAATACAAACAAATTTGTAATAATAGTAATTATTTATAGCTGTGATAATATATTTCATATGTAACCATAATAAATCAAAAAAAATATTTATGTTTACTTTCTTATGCTTTTTCAATTGACCACTATTTAAATTTATTATTATTATTATTATTATTATTATTATTATTATTATTATTATTATTATTATTATTATTATTATTATTATTATTATTATTATTATTATTATTATTATTATTATTATTATTATTATTATTATTATTATTATTATTATTATTTATAAAATATTATAATGGTCATATTATACTTACATGCAACAAAAGCCAGAGTTTTAGCAAATCATACCGAGGCTGATCAAAGTGAGGTTGTTGAGACCCCAAATCCAATCTCACCTCAGTTAATTTACCAACACTCAAATATTTATTACTTTACAGATGACATATATGAGGCTACACCAGTATTTTCTTAATTCGCATGCCGGCAGTAGCACATCGGTGAAACACAAGACTATGATATAAATTGGCATGACCAAGGTATAGCTATATAGGTGTGACTCAACTCACAGACATCATTAAATTTAGATTGTGATTCATAACTATTCAAACAATAACTAATTACTAGTTAATAATTAACTAATGAATAATGAGCAAATTTAGACACTAGCAGAGTTATATTTTAAACAAATTTAATAAAAACAAAATTTAAGTAATAAAATAAAACAAAATAAAACAATTGAATGACACAATTTTGTTTCATTCGCAGGTGATGCAGATAGAATAAGTTACATGCTGTTTTAACTTGCACATTTAGTATTGGGCCTCAATCACAGGTGATGATGATTAATCAAGTTACATTATGTCTAAATTTAGAGATTTAAGATTTGATCTCACTTGCAGGTGATGATGATTAAATAAAGCTACATTTTGTTAAAATTTACACTTATTATTATCTCTCACTCTCAGGTGATGATGATTTATAATTTACCAGTTACATTTTATGAGTTCTATTATTACAAAAATATAGATTTATTTCAAGTTTAGCGCATGGTTAGCTATGCCCTATTTATGCTATGATTTGTGGCTTGGATTTGCTTTAGTTAATCTTCAGAAGTGATCATCATTAATTATAATTAATACTTTGTTTGATCAGTACACAATTCTTTATATAGCTTATAAGCTTACCAAACCAGATTCAGTTCATATCAAAGCTGAAATATAAATTATTATGGAGGGATGAACTGATGGTGGGTAGTAAGACTTCAGATACTAAGGCGTATATAAAACATACAATATGAGTCTGTGTGTCTCAGATGTGCTCTTGCTTATAGGATTTGTTACCATGTAACAGGTTCTTTTTTCTACTGAGCCCATTGCTGTGAAAGTGAAAGAGACCTTTTTAGTCTGGGTGATTGAACAGCTTCTCAGGATATGTGAATGTTTCTGATCCAGTCTTAAGAGGAGGTAATGGGATGACCCTTAAAATCAAAACCCATTGTGGAATGAGAGCTGTCTGAACTAAATATATGGGATGACCATTAACCAAAAGCCCATTCAAAAAATAATATGCAACAATAAGCAAATGCACGTATGCACTTCTTAAAAACACATTCGCTCTGCTGACTACATTAATATATATAAAATTGAGATGCAAAACATTAATTTCTGCCTATTTCATAAATTAGCATTTGTAATTACGCTATTAAAGAAATTTAATGAATATAATTTATTAAGCTATCTATATAGGCATTTATATATGTATATATATATATATATATATACATATATAAATATATATATATATATATATATATATATATAAGGAGGACTACAGCATATTTTGGGATAATTATAAAATTAAATTATAGTTCTATGCTGCATTTGGTCACTTCAGCTAAATATTAAGCATCTAACACAATCCTATTTTTAATCATTTGTAATTGCTTAATTATACACCTAAACTAAGATTTATTTACTAGTTTCAGAAGGGAGTTTTGTTTATGTGCTAATACACAAAATTATCCATACGTGAGAACCTCTAATCATTTCTCACTAGTTAACTTAAATGTGAGTAAACTCCGTTCTGAATCAACATAGCATAAACATATAAATAAATAATTGAAATTAATATCAGCATAGACTTAACTAAAAAACATATAAAATTATAATTAAGATTTCATGTAAGTGAAATGTAAGATTTGGGTTTCTTTGCGTAGTGCAAAGAAACAAAATTAAGATATATTAAATAACAAATCAACAATAATTTTAATAACATTATTTGCAATTCATTACAATAAACATTCCAATTAACAAGTAATTTAAAATAACTATTATAATAATGTTATATACAAACATACTATAATAATAAAAACAATGTAATATTAATATTTGAGGTGTTTATATAGAAACAAAATTAACACTATTATATTTGATGTTGAGATATTTTCCTTTATGTATATGCTTATATATCACACGTCCACTTTTTTATTAAACAATCATTCTCCATTTTTTCTAAATTCATGGTCTTTTATTTCAAATTTCAAAATAATAATTGTAATAAAGTTGTACACCTAATGATAAAGTAACAATATGAAACAATTGAAAAAAGATTGTTATAATTCTGGATTAAAACAGACAAAACTCTCCATAGAGAAGTGCCACTCAGTGCCAAACAGAGTAATCAATAGATGCCAGAAGGCTTGTGCATAAAATATCCATTTAGTGCCTACTCATTCAATAACCCGAGACTAGTTTCTGGATTTGGACCTTCATCAGAGAAGAGCTTTAGATCTGAGAGCATTGCATCTAGATAATAGGATACAATGCAACCCTACAGTAGTCACTTTTTATCCCTTCTTAATGACAAAACTATGAGAATAAAATTTGAGAGTTTTGTCTGTTTTAATAACAGTATGTGCTAGCATTAAGACATGGTAATCATGTGATGTTTAGTGGTTTAACACCAATCTTGCCTAGTATGATAGTGGTGACTACAGTTTTTAAAAGCCAAAGACACCAAAATGTATTGGTACTGAACTGAGGTCAGACCCATATGATTATATAAGCTATTGAGCTTAGATTTAAAATATTATTGTGTTTTCAATTTTATTCTCATAGTTTTATGGTTAATTAGAGATAAAAGGTGGCTGCTGGAGGGTTGCATTAGATTCTAAGATCTAGGTGCATTGCTCTCAGATCCAAAGCTTGTCACTGACAAAGGCCACAAGTCAGAAACTAGTCTGGGGATATTGGATGATTAGGCACTAGATGGGGATTTTATGCACTAGTCTTCTGGCATCCATTGATTATGCTAGTACACACTGGATGATACTATTGGAACCAATAGCTCTAAAAAGCTTTCATTGATAAGCACCACAAGAGCAAACATTCAAAATTCTCTCTAGAATAATCCCTATTTTCAGACTGGCTTTGAGCTTTTGGCACACATCAGTATGTCTCTAGGACATTCAGGCACTAGATCTAAAATACTCAACTGAAATCCACTCTTATCTAATATGTAACTATTGAAACAGTCAGATCTGAGTTTGATCCTAACTTCATGACATCTAGCCATAAGCCCACTTCAAACACTAGTACTAACCTTAAATTTCTGATGCAATGGCGCTCTATACAGTCAATCCATGCTAGTTTTCTTAAAGAAAAACTATTTTATAAATGTGTACTAAAATTAATTTGTTTAAGGTTTAAATTAATCAATGCTACTAATAAATTCATGATAAATTTATTTATGAATTTATATATATTATAACTGAGTAGATTGTGTGTATATATTTATAAATATTTAAATATATATAATTGTTTGAAAGTTTCATTGCATCAGGAATGTTTGATTTTACTTTCAAATAATTTGTTAAAATTGTAGTGATTAAAAGCTACATTCTTTCAATAAGCTTTCAGATTTTCTCTTTCCAAAAACAATGGGTAAAGTTTTATTAATTAAAAAAAAAGATAAGTATTCAAAATGTAAGGATTTCTTAATTAAAATCGTTTTATAAATTCATTTTCTAATTAGAAAATGAATTCAGAGTTAATGAGTTTGAAAGCCTTATTGAAGGAATGTATCTACAATCAATTAGTAGAAACTTGTAACATTGAAAATGAAAGAAGTGCTAGCCCGAAGGAATCATATACAATATAAATAGCTCTGAAAAGTTTGGAGAGAGAAGAAGCCATCTTTGTTGTAGAGAAATGCCATTAAACTCTGTGCATTTTAAAAAAAATCATGAATTTAAATAGTGTTTCGATCAAAATGTCAGGAATCTGGCTATGGTTCCTAAAGTCCCTGAAAATCTTCATTGAAGCTGCTAAATCCTTTCCAGACCAATTGTGCTGCCAAAATCATGACAAAATCAATTAAAATGCTGTTCAAGTAATCGAAAAAATGTGTGCCTACATTTTACCAACCTGGATGTGTAAACTAAGGAACCAGCCCCAGAAGAAATAGTAATATATTTCCATAATGAACTGTAATTTTCTGGCCAGTTTCTGAACTTTACTTTACACTCCCTTTAAGAGCTCTTTTCATTCTTTTTTTAAGTGTCATAGCATCGGCCAGGACATGAACCCGCAACCCAGGCAACTGCCTGCAAGTGCAAAACAGTCATGCTGACCTCTTGACCACCAATGCAAGCTCTTTTCATTCTTTAATGTAATAATTTTTTATAAAACCTCTTTATTTATGCTATTGTAAATTATATAGAAATTCTCTCAATCTCTAGTCCTTACATTTAATTTTCCTTTCTTATGATGGTGGTTCATTTATTGTAATATATATATATTTATTGAGTAATTTTTTATTAATGTCGTTTATTTTTAATTATATGCCAATAATCCTTCGACTCGATGAGCTTCTTTGTTCTATTCGCCTTATACAAGTAATAAAAATTAAATCTGATAGTAATTCTCACTCATTAGAACTAAGTTTATACAGTTCTATTAATCATCGAGTCAAAAGAAATTATTAAATGTTTGTTATTTTTACAATTGGCTAATAATAAATTATTAGATCTGTTTCTAATCTATGCCCCAGCTGTTTTCTCGTTTCACCTATATTCATTTACTTATATATAATGTTAAAATATTTTGCAAAAGAGGGTTGATAAAGGAATCAATTAAATATACTGTATTCTAATTCAAATTTCTGTTACTTTCTATTATGATTCAAGAAGGGCACGATGTTTGGGGCATAATTAATATAATTTTATAAATACTTTAAAATAGATATAATTTTATAAATACTTTAAAATAGTTTTAGTTAAAAGCTCATTTGACTTTAATTAATTTGATCAAGTCATCACGTAAAGCATTCTATAATAAATTGGGTTTTATTATTCAAATGGTGACTATCAAGTCATCATCTTCGAATGTTGCTGATGTACGGCAATCTTCTACTCTGTAAGCTTGTTGGTGGTAATATCACTGTTATTTTAATTATAGAGGAAGAAAGCAAATCCTCCCCACTTATATTATATTTGGAACACCAAAGGTTTGCAGCTATGAATTCGCCTGGATTTCCTTGTGTTCCACGTCTCCTTAAAGGGCAGTAAGACTTGTAAAATACAAGCCACCATCTTACTTAAACCACCAAACAGCGATTTTCTTTTCTGTTCATTTTCTAGTTCATATTTTATCAGCACCATTACCTCTCTGTTCCAGTAAAGCCTGCTCTTATGCTCGTAATTTGTGATCAAGTGATTTCAATTAAGGTCGAACAAATTCTTAGACATCTCAAATTAAATAAGTTTTCTAATAAAGGTTAAAGTTAAGCCCTAAATATGTATCTTGCTCTTCATGAATGGATTTGCAAATGTGAAAATAAATCTCACATTCTTTCATATAAAATTAGAATAATCATTTCCATCACCACTGATACCTTTACCTGCATTTATTTTCTCATTGTGGGCATAGACATATAGACTTTCATAATATTGCGTAATACTCATTGGCATATAATAGGAACTGTCATCCTTATTATAATTATAAACTCTGTTTAAGGCTAGAGATGATCAATATAATCATCATTTAAAATTGAACAAAATATTACTAGTATTATTAAATATATTATTAACACAGTTGGTTTCTTAAGGCTTTTATTCAATAATTATTTAATGTTAAGTCTTACTGTCTGTGCTGGCAACCCGAACATATACATATGAATCGATTTAAAATTATCTTTAGTCAGTTTATTATCCAATATTAATGTCAGTTCAGGGGTCTCTAATCATCACCAACCATTCGAGCTAGTTCCTTGGCACATAGCACTTTGCCATCGATTTAGATCATCCATTGATCTGAGCTGGTGAGTTGAGTTTGAATTCAGTTTGATTCGTCTGAGTTTGTATCTGACTTGCAGTTTAGTTGGTGGAAGTTTTTTGGCCAGTATACTATTAAACAAAGAATCTGAAATTTTCAGACATGTAAATGTCTATAAATCCAGCTATGTACCTTACATAGCTTAATATCATGTTAAATGATATATGACTTAATTTATTGATTATTGTAATTTTGTCATGAGACTTTGACATTATATTTCTAAGACTATTAATATATAGTGAAGCTGAAGTGTTTGCAGACCCATATAGCTACTTAAGATAGATAGCTGAATTTAAAGACATTTACATGTCTGAAAATTTCACATTTACTGCATAATAGTTACATATTAGAAAGGTACTGGCATTGAGATGGGTATTTTAGATCTAGTGTCAGAATGTTTTAGGATATGCTATGGTGAGCCAAAAGCTCAAAACTGGTCTGAAGGTAAGGATTTTTCTAGACAATGATTTTGAATGCTTTCTCTTGTGGCACTTATCTATAAAAGCTGGTTAGAGCTATTGGTATGCTTCTTATATTACCTATCTGTAATAGAAACTTAAAACAAGTCACATGATTTATGACTTGCTTTATTGATTATAGATAGATAGATAGATAGATAGATAGATAGATAGATAGATAGATAGATAGATAGATAGATAGATAGATAGATAGATAGATAGATAGATAGATAGATAGATAGATAGATAGATAGATAGATAGATTAGATAGATAGATAGATAGATAGATAGATAGATAGATAGATAGATAGATAGATAGATAGATAGATAGATAGATAGATAGATAGATAGATAGATAGATAGATAGATAGATAGATAGATAGATAGATAGATAGATACTTTAAATCAAAAGCCGTCCACTCTTATATTAGTAGTCTAATTGGTATAAGTATGACATATCAGATAAATATATTTTATTGATAAAAATTACAAATAACCAAATGTCTCCCAAAGAGGTTTTGCATATTAATTTAAAAAATAATATATGATACAAATCACACATACGTTTAGAAGTAACATTGTGAATGAAAAAACAACCTGTGATCCAATTAACTTCTAACATTCTTCAGTAATTGTACTAAAGCATCAATTATTTAGGTAATATATTTTTACTACATGGAAGCTCCAAAAATAATACTATGAATTCAGATAAGTGTATATATTCCATAACATAGCAATGTATTTGAAAAGTAATACATTTTTAATGCAAATAAAATGTCCGTTAATTAAACACGATTATAATAGCAATATATATATATATATTGCTATTATAATCGTGTTTAATTATATATATATATATGTAATAATTTGCATTATATATATATATATTGCTATTATAATCGTGTTTAATTATATATATATGTAATAATTTGCATAACTATGTAATTCTACATATAAAATAATGGCTTAGTAGTGATGGATAAACATAATTTTATTCTTCTTAATAATTTATTTAGTCAGAAATATTTGTGTTTTTAATGAAATTTTTAAACACACATTTATTAAATAAAGAGGAAACTAATATTTTACTCCCAGTGGAATGCTAATTGTTGTTTTTTTTTTTTTTTTCATATTTAAAATTAAGTATTTTTAATAAGTTAAAAAAGTAAATTTCTCATTTTACTACTATATATATCATACCAAAAAAAATAGGTGTGAAAAAAAAAAAAAAAAAAAGATTTATTATTCTGTAGTCATGTTTGAAAAAATTTAAGTCTCTATCTATGTTTTTTTTTTTTTAAAAAGAAAAAGTTTTTGTGACAGATAAAAATTTGTTTTATCTGACCAGGTATCATATAAAAAAGAACAGAAGACAGCTGTGAATACCTGGTGAGATAAGCTAAGAAACTGGAAAGACTTCTACACTGTAATAAAAATGTTTCTTATTTGATATTATAGAAAAAAGGATGTTGCTTGATAGAGGGAGAAAAATGGTAATTTTGTTATATCCATTATAAAAATGTGTGTGTTTAAGCATTTTTAAATGGCAAATTTTATCTTAACAATGTATCCTATGATTCAGTATATAAATGTATCCTATGATTCAGTATATAAATACAACTACATGGAACCAGTTGTAATATCTTACAATGCATCCGTTTGAATTTTTCCCACTGTAAACCAAAAAAAAAAAAACCAGGGTATCAAATGTATAGAAGTTAAATATAGTGAAATAATGTAATTCAAAATGAAAAAAAAAGCTACCTATGAGCACCAAATCTAATTATGTTCTTTTTTTTCCTTTTTTATGTAAACCGAGTTATTAATAAGAATGCAGTTAAACATTATAATAATATGATGTCGTTCTAGAAACTATTTGTTGTTTCATATGATCTGTATTAGTAAAAAGTCACAGAAATTAATTAACAGAAATGTTTATAACTATTGTATGGATAAATACATTGATAATTATATTCTTTACAAATTAAGAATTCAATTGTACTATATATATATATATATATATATATATATATAGTACAATTATATATATATATATATATATATATATATAATTTTGTAAACATATTTATTAAATGTTAAACAAAACAGTGTTTTCATTATTTTTTATTAATATATAAATATTTCTACCATCATCATAAGTAATCTATGCTAGAAAATGAGATTTAATTACGTTTTTGACCATTAATAGATAATACACCTTTATTGAATCTTTAGGAAATAATATACATTGGACTCTTCATTAAATTAGCAATATGCTTGAATATATTGTATGACTTTAATAAGATGTTAAATTTCACATATACCAAATGTTTATAAAATAAACACCGGTCTATTTCACATAGATATACACCTGGTAATTATCACTTGCTTTTATATAAATAAGTGTAAAAATGTTATTTAACATTCCATATAGAAGCATCATGTTTACTTTCAATAACAATTTATTTGCATTCTATTTAGGTCTAATTCTGGGTACATAAACAGCTACAATTAAAATCAATTACAACTTATGAGGTTTTTTTTATAAGCAAAAGGTGAGTGAGATGTTTTATCAATTAACTAATTCATAAGATTAAGATTCAGTAGAGCTGAATCATTTGAGTAGAGTTCAATCAAGTTTTGATCTGGGATAGGGTCATTGGAGCACCTGGATTTAGGCTTTCTGTGGGTACAGACAGCTGAGATCAGTATGGTGATGTGATTAAAGTCTAAACTGTCCCCATGTCTGGTCCACCAACCAGGGTTGACCAGGGAGTTTATCATCCTCTTTAATTTTACACAGGGTACTGAAGAAGAGTTTATCAATAGGGTCAACACGACCTTTATTGAATGTGAATCTACATCTGACTGACCAGATTGAAAAATTAATAAATGTGGCAAGACGTATCAATGGAATGTTTCTTTTTTTGAATGCAGACTTGAGCATGATGTAGGCCGGGTCTGAATTGTTGGTTCTATTCAGTGCTAGGTTACATAGGTATGTCCATGCTCCACAATAATCAAGAATATGGACCATGGACTCCTCCTGTTTCATGCATAAAGGGCAGAGGGGGTCGATATTATATCCCCTTTGATAACAAAGGAAGACTGCAGTAGGAAGAGCCCCAGGTTGACCTTCAGGAGAAAGTCAACAAACTTGGGACTTAGTTTGAGTAATTTTGTTATCTTTGAGAGTTGCAGTATTCCAATTGGGAGTACATTACCGGTTTTGCCCTCAGAAACCAATTGGTAGACTTGCCAGTAGGATACTTTAGTTTTATTTTGGAATAGTGAACTCGATGTTCTAAAGTTTTGAGCAGTGATAGACACTTGATGTTGGATCCAGAGTTTATGCAGTTTAGGAGGGGGCTGATCAGTAGGATCCATCTCTATTGGAAAAGGTCATTCCATCTCTAGGTTATCTTTAAAGATCTTATAGAAAATATTATGGGTTATTTGAAGATAGAAGACTTTGAGAGAATGGAGTCCGAGGCCATTGAGGAGTTTTGGTTTTTGAAGCATGATCAGACTGATGACAGGAGCTTTGCCACCCCAGAACAATCTCCTGAATAGGGTTTCGATTTGTTTGGTAAATCTAATTGTTGGGGAGAAACCGGCCAAGTAATATAAAATTTTGAGTAAAACCACTGAATTTAGGAGGGCTACCTTCCCAAACAGAGAAAAATAAACCTTGGATAATGAGTAATTAAGCCTTCAATCTTGTTGAGTAGGGAATTTTCCACATCTCTCCTCATGATGGAAGGGAGAGAGGCCAGATGGAACCCGAGAAATTTTTTGGGGGAGGCCTCAAATCAGCCAGAGATCTTCTTGCCAGTGAGGATCGTCCAGATAGCTGACTTCTCTGTTAATGCTGAGACCGAATTCACTTGCAAACTGATCCAAGAGTTTTCTGAGCCCCATCAACACACTCTGTGATGAAAGGAATACTAACACATCATCCATATATGAGATGTGGTGTATGTTCTCCTTCAGCATAAGTATTGCAATTCCAGGGAAAGAAGCCTCTATGTGTAACAGCATAGGGTTGATGTAGGCTGCAAAGAGAAGAGCACTTTACCATATCCAAGGGCCCATCTGATATAGCCCATGGTCCAGCAATGTTGATTGGTGAATGTATTGATGGTCCCTTTTGACCGAGAGATATTCAGCAACTGCTCTCTGTAAGAATCTGTATTTAGCCTTTAGTATTCGGATGTTTGGGAGTTGTTTTAATTCTCTGGAAATTGAGTCCAGATCACTAAGCATCCAAATTGGACCCTTGGATTCACTAGTGCATTGGTAAATCAGGTATGTTAATGAATTGACAAAGATAATCCAGACAATATGTGCTGGGAGAGAAAGAAGTTGCACCCTATTGAAAGTGATGTAGGATTCTGATATTAATTGAACTGTGATGTTATATTTAGTGAGCATCCTGATGGTCTGAAGCATATCAACTGCTGTTTGAGTGATAGTACTGGGATTGATTCTTATCTCTAGAGCAAAGTGATCTGATAGAACAGTTGGCCAGAGATGGGCCTCCAGGATGGAGAGAAGACTATAAGATCTATTAATGAAAAGGTTGTTCTGGTATAAAAAGAGAACGCTGATTGGGAAAAAATGTTACCACTAATAAAGGGTTGAGTCAAACACTGAAGGAACTTTGACTGAAATAGTTCATATAAGTGGTTAAAGTCCCCAATAATCACCATTGGTAGAGGATTTGTCCTGAGAGTATAATTAATTATATGAATTACACTATGAACAAATTGTGAACCTGTTGACAAATATCATTCACTAAATTCAGGGACCATCCTCCAAATTGTACTATGGCAATAAGGCAATTGGAATCTATATGTAGAATATTGAAAAGAGATATTAGGGATCTTTTATTAATAACTATGGTACATATTGAAAAGAGATATTAGGGATCTTTTATTAATAACTATGGCAACTCCCAGAAGCTGAGGTAGAGTAGCTGTAATGGAAGTAACCCAAACTGTAAATAATGTTGATAACTTGAGAGTCTGATTTCACATGTAACTTTGTCTCACAAAGGCAGAGAATGTCTTGGCCAGAACGATGGAACCAATGTGCTAGAGCATGGGCTCTGTCATGAGAGTTCAGACTTTGGACATTGATAGAGACTATGTTAAACGGGAATGAGCTGATCGATTTCCCCATACTCAGGAAGCCTGACCTTATTAGAACCGAATTTGTTCATATCAGGGTTCTCTCCAGAGTGGGGAGAGACCACACATGCTTGGTCCAACTGTGATTCATCCCCAACCAATGCAGAGAAGGAAACAGACCTATCCAAATGAATGGTGCATTTAGAGCAGTCTGACTCAGGGATAACTGACTCCTCTACTGGAGAAAAGGTTGTTGCAGGGCCTGTGTATCTGATCTTTTTTCTGTAGGTCTGGATTCAGACTTCAAAAGGTTGTAATGATCTGTAGAAACCAGTGTCGGTAGGCTGTCATCTCTTGCAGTGGAGTTCACTGGTGATGCCCTAGATTCACCATTCCTATATTTTCTTTTGTGTTGGAGCTGGGGGGACTGGGATCTGTTATTTATAACTACCTCATCAGCAGAGGTCATTGTGTGGTCATCATATTCATTTTCAGATAATGTTTCTTCTAACTTCTCTCCCTCCAGCTGAGTGGGCTGTTCTGGTAGTCGTAGATCATCAGTAGTTTTCTTATCTCTGGCCATCCCTTGTGGATTAGGCAAAGAGACTAATTGTCCAGTGATCACAGTTTCTCTTGAAGGAGTGGCAAGATATTTAGATGAATTGGCTGTGATTCCAACTGGTGGTTGAAGCATTTGTGGCATGCTTTTGATGGTACATTTGTGGTATTTTTTAGGGATTTGTCCACATAGTTCACATATGTAGTCTTGGAAATTCCTCCTAATATGCCCCTGTTGCTTACAAAAAAAACACTGGGGAGACACTCCTCCATGGAGTATTATTATGAGGGGGGCTTCATTATCTTTGATCAGACCTGGGATAGACAAGGGAGAAATACCTTTGCCAAGACCAATTCTAAACAGGGCCACCTTAGTATACACTTCAGAGTCTGCTTGTTTCTCCAGTATATAATTAAATGAGACAATCCTGCTAAAGGGGGAGATAATTTTTTGGAGGTCAGACCTCTCAAAGTCCTTCCCACAATTATGCACCTTTCCCTCTAAGATTGTGGGGCAGTTTAAATCAATAGTAACCATGTATCAGTTAACAAGTGATTTGTGATTATTACTGAATGCCTCTGGCAACAACATTTTTAAATTGGATAATCGTGTATCTATCATTGTGGTGAAACAGAATCTTATATATTGAACTCCAAAGACCATGAATTTTAAATAAATCATATAAGTCTTGGACAGGGAATTTAAATGGGTTGAGGTTTCTGTCGGTTGTGGATAAAATCACAGCATTATAATTTTTGTAATTTTTGAATGTTTTGTGTAGTAGGGCTGGAACTGACTGGTTGAACCTCTCATTAATTTCACCATGTATCATTAAATCACATGGGTGATTGTCTTTCTGATTAGGTGAGTAGTCTTCTAAAGTTGCTTGAGGTGATTCTACCTCCTCATTATCTATGATGAGCATAACCTTGGAGAATAGGTCCATTTGAGACCCACCTCCATCTATATTGTCTTGTCTGGAGGCCATGGGTAATGTTGGAGGTCTAATATTTATAGCAGCTTTTTCTTTATAAGACATTGGTTTTGGGCCTAATTGGGCAGTATTATATTTAGAGATTTTTTTCGATAAGGCTCTGTCTACCTAAATCTCAACAGTGTTCGTTGTATCACTGGAGAGATAAGAGTCTGACATACAGATGCTGTTGCCCAATGTAATGTCAGACTTCATAAGATTACTCTTGAACAAATAGCCATTCAGTCTAGATTCAGAGTTGGCACAAATCTATTTAAGAGTAATATTTAGGGTATGAAAAGCTATCTAGAGGAAGGTTATTGGTGCACTTAGCTTCATTGGTTGATGACTTATTTCTAAGTGAAGGTTTAAAGAAGTGAGGGGGCTGTGCTGCTTGAAATTTAGAATTAGATATGGTTTCAGAATCCATGGGTGTCTTATTTGCCATCAATGATTTTTGGGATGCTTCTAGATCATTGGTTTCAAATCCAATCTCATCTGTGACAAATTCTGGAGCTTTCTGTAACATTGAACCAAAGTCAACCTTTTCCTTAGTGATTGAAGTTGTAGATAAGTTGGTGTAACTCATTTTTCCTGTAGTGGGTTGAGTCATTTTAGATTTAGAACTGTTGATAGGGAAGTAATCTATTGATTTGTTATTTTTGGAAGTGTTAGTTTTGGTAGAAGCATCATGTTTCAATCATTTTTTACATATGATTAAAATTATTAATATATATATATAATCATAAGTATATGTGTTTGTGTCTAAATTTTAAATTATAATAACAGTGATAATAACAATATATATTATTTTAGTTGATAATGATTACAATATTACCAAAATGATTTTTGGAATACACACACACACACACATATATATATATATATATATATATATATGTTAAAACGAAGATTTGCACGGGTTAAATATATAAAATACATATTTTGCGGGTTCATCCGTGTTAAAAACTTTTAATATCAATTTACTGACGTTTCGACTTGGTCACACAAGCCATCCACAGAGTCTTTCTACCTTTTTATAACTCTGTGGATGGCGTCAGTAAATTGATATTAAAAGTTTTTAACACGGATGAACCCGCAAAATATGTATTTTATATATATATATATATATATATATGACAGAAGAAAGGAGTTTGCTATTAACTGAAAAGAGACCCTTTGATTACTCTTGGAGACCTTAAAGGAACTGATCAGAGCAAATCCTTAAGTCCATCCATATGTTATTGTCGTTGCAGCTATTATTACTATGTGATTATTCATATAGTATATGAACATGGATGTGCTGCCCATGAAGACATTAGCCAGCATGGTAAATTTATTGGCTTGCTACCACTCAGTTTAAGATCAAGAACACTATGATCTTTCTTCTCAATTCCTGATAAAACAAAATGAATGGTTGTGTAAATAATAAATATTTGCCAATAGATATATACAATTATGACAGACAAAAATAAATCATGGAAAACATTCCAAGGAGGCAGGAAAGTCACCAAGCAAGATGGTGGTTGGTGGCCAAAGGCAGAGGGTGCTAAGAATCCCCTGATTGTGGAAGGTTGCCATTTGGTGGTGGCTTTTAATAAGTACTTATAACTGCAGATCACTTTCAAGTGAAGGAAGATTGCAAGAATTAAAAGATGAACTGTCTTATATTAAATGGGACATTATTGGACCTTGCGAAGTTAAAAGAAAAGATAAGGAGACAATTGATTTAAAAATGGACATGTACTCTATTATAAAGGTACAAATATTAGAAATACAAGTGGAGTAGGATTCATTATAAATAAAAAGTGGAAGAACAACATTGGAGAAATTGATGGTGTATCAGACAGAGTGGCAAGATTAGTTGTACAACTTAATAGCAGATACTAAATGCAGGTAATTCAAATTTATGCCCATAAAAGTTCTCGTAATGAGGAAATAGTAGAAGATTTTATATGGATGTACAAAAGGCTTTTGATCAGAGTAAACAACATTTTAAATTTATTATGGGAGACTTTATTGCTGGAATTGACAAACAAATAAAAGATGAAAGTGTTGTAGGTAATTTTGGTTATGGTAATAAAATTGAGAGAGGACATAGACTTGTGTAGTTTGCAGAAAAAGTAAAAGGTTTGTATTATGAATTCTTTTTTGAGAAAAAATGTTAAAATGAAATGGATATGGAAGCATCCAAATGAAGGTGCAGCAGATGGATATTTTGATTAACAAAAAATACATATTTCAAGATTGTAATGTTCTTAAAAAATTTGACATAGGAAGTGTTCATCAATTAATAAGATGTAAGATATGTTTTAATGCAAAACTAGAGAGACAAAAATTATTAAGAAAAACATAATTTACAGTTAATATTTATAATCTTTAGATACATTCTTATGAATTTAAATTAGAATTTACAAATCAATTTCAAGTATTAGTAGATTTTGAACATGGTACATATTTGAATAAAATTAATATAAAATTAAGTTATACACTTTTAAAACCTGCAATAAAGATAGATGGTAGAAAAAGCAGCAATTGACCAATAAAATTTCTACTGAGACCAGAAAATTTATGAAGAAAAGAAAGAATATGAAGATATACAAAAATGTTGCATTAAAAAGAATTGAATATCTTGAATTTTGTAAAATAGTGCAAAAAAGAGTTAAAAATGATATAAGAAAGTATAACTGTGAATTAGCAAGAAAAGCTGTAGGAGAGAATAAAAGACTCAAGAGTGTAAAACAACATTTTGGTATTGGTAGGAAATGTATATCTCCAATAAGGAAAAAAGATGGAATTATTACTAAAAAGAGAGATGACATCATAAAATGGATAGAATATTTTTATCAAGAATTATGTAATAGAACAAGAACCTCCTATATCTATTACACCTTACGAATTGCACTGAGTTTTAAATAAAGAAGTGAGACATGCAATTAAATGTATGAAGAAATGAAAGGCTTCAGGTAATGATGGAATTATAATTGATATATTAAAAGAAGCAGTCTATTGCAAAATTGATTCACTTCTGAGAGTAGTTGGATGTTTGAGTGTTGATTTTAAAATATTACTGGACTGCTTTTTATATAATGATTCATATAGTTATGTTATCTAGAGAGAAAATATATCATTTTAGAATGCTTGTTTTGTATTTTTGATTTTATCGACATGCTCAGGAGATGATTTGATAATGAAGAATATCTGCTCTAATATTACTTGGTAAACTAAGATTTATTATTCTAATGGTATTATAATATTGAGATTCACCAAAATTCAATGTCAGCATGAGTTGGGTGTCCATTTACATAGTTTAATAATACCAAACATTTGCTGTGGGATAGTTGCCAATGGATAAACCTTGTAGTACTCCTTTAATAAATGTTTTAATACAATATTTTCACAAATCTCTGATCTAAATTTATATTTATTTTAATTAATGTTGTAAGATTACATCAAATTCTTCTAATTTCTGAATTTAGGTCATCATCTTCTTTATTCAGCAAGCTTTCTTCATCTTTTTTAAGCATATTGTATTAATAATTTATAGAAACTACCTGATGGCATATATTTCCAACCTTCAGCTATCACTATTTGTTTCGATTGGTTTTCATAGAATAATCTTGGAACTAGACCAATATCCCTATCTCTATTTGAATTATCTACAAACCCAACCTCTAAATCTAAGCTTCATTGTTTCATTTACCTCCTACAAATCTTAGTCTTTATTCTAATTTTCCACATATATTTGAATAAATTTAAATAAGTGCATATTTATAATCTCCATCCTACTCCACAGTCAGTAATATGAATATAAGGCTCCAAATAGGATTTGATAGCGCTAAGCTTAATTTAAAATATGTAAATTTTTAAGTTTTCTTATCACCTCATTCAAGCACTTGAAAGTGAAACTATATATATCTAAATGAATTTTGTTTTGGGAAAAATGACATTAGTTTTTATTATATCACTTTATTACTATTATTCATCTTTTACTTTTATCTAACAGGTAAGTCAATAGCTTAACATTTTAAAACAATTTATAAGAAAATAAAAAATATTGATATTTATTTATATAATACATTATATATCAATATATATCATACATTTTTTAAAAACAATCTATGATTGTCATCCATTTGCTATTAATACCGTTTTAATATTCATTTGAATATGCCTAAAGCATATTAAATTTCTTTATTGCAATAAAAATACCTTTGTATTTGCATATTAATATCAGATTGCAAAAACATTACATATTACAAATTTTAATTAGAAATTGATTTATTTAATCAAGTTTCCTGTTTTTATTTTAATAAATAGCTAAATATATAATTGTAATTAATATTTTATGAGAAATACAAAGTCTGTTATTTTTTGCAGGATATTCTATTTTCGGTTTTAAATAAATTATTTCATACATCTGTCTATCTATGTATTAACCAATTTACCTTATCTTTCTATCTACTTTTCTATTCGTGTATATACCTGTTTATCTATTTCTCCTCTCTCTTTCTCATACTCAATGTACTAAAACAAATCACTAGCAAAATTAAATCAAAAATGTATTATCTTTTTTTTTTGCTAAAGCAGACTTCTAAAATGTTAAGATAACAAATGTACATAACATGTGCATGCACACTCATTAAATGAAAGAATAAAGGTTCATAAAAGTAGAGTTAGAAATAGATGTCTTAGTTCTGCTTTGTATTGTACCGGTCAAAAAATGCCTATCGATCCAACAAGCCCCGGAATACAGGCAATGTACCTGGAGTCCAACCATGTACAAGATATAAAATTCAGGTACATCGTGGATTCTGCCCTATTTACCTTTATCCCCAGGTCAAAGATATAATCAATAGCCTTTCTCAATGATACAATTGAATTCCTTTTTTTTTCACCATGCCAGCAGCTGAGTCTTAAAGCATGAAATTCATTTTTAACTATATTTAAATGAGAACTTGAGTGATTTATATATCAAAGATTATTTAAAATAAAAGTCAATAAAAATGATTCGAGGAACACTGGAAGTTTTGTTTTAGTTATATATATATATATATCATTAAGTATTTTATATATTTTGTGTTAAAATACTTAATGATATATATATATATATATATATATCATTAAGTATTTTACATTAATATTTAACTAAAGCTCTTTAAAAACAAAAACACAATCATTAAATTAACTTTTATAATTATACAAGTTTATGATGAATTTATATTAGTGGTTATCTTTGACATTGAGTTTGTACAAATTTATTTTGTTTACATTTATTGCAAAAAAAGATTTTAAAATTAAATGATCACGGATTTTGAAATTATCCATGAATATTTAGTACAAGTTTATAATATAGCGGCAGGTCTAAACATCTGCCTAACTGACATATATAAGAATCAATATTTTATTTCTTCTTTCACACAAGATTAAAAGAAAACATTTTCGATTGAAATGGACATTAAATAAACAATTATAATAAGACTAATTTGACATCTTACTCCACTAACATAGAAAAAATGGATTTTATTTCTTTTTATAAAAATAATAATTTAGATTTCAATATAACTAATGTTTTATGACATTAGTGGACCTTGCTGGCATAGCTTATAACTAACTTTACAGTGATTAAAACTGTAAGCTGTAATATAAAAAAATAGATCAGTTAATTATCAATCAAACAAGCCACTTTAGTTGGACTTACATCTAAAATCATACCTTATATGACCTATAATGTGAATTAGCTAAAATTAAACGATTTCAACTAATTACGAAAAAAACAAAAGAGCTGATTACTTAGGACAAAGATCTTTAAGTAGAAACATTTTCCTATGGCTTACATATTAGATAGGCAAAAGAAAAGCAAAACAACATAGGGTTAATAAATATACAAATGCAAAGGAGAGAAAAAACATAGGTGGAAACATAGAGCCAGATTACGGACACTTGCATGTCTATTCCAATGAAGAATAAAAAGGGAAATCGATATGCCCACATGTCATGTCCATATACAGATAGAGATAGGACTTATTGAGAGTCAACATGCCCACCTATATGGGTACCATGCCAGCTAACCCACTATCTCAATCACACTATCCGATTCACAGACGTATGTGAAACTGGAAGATAACTCTGAATTACCAAATCAATGACCATTTTTGGTCTGTCCATGATACTCCAAGCATTCTTTATTAACCCAAGATATTATAATTATTAAATATGAATGAATTATAATTAAATAGCATTAAATGATCTAATACTGCATAGATACCAACCTGCATAAACAACTACTTTATGTAAATATTTAACCTACAAAATCATACATATAGAAATAAAGAAATTTAATTTTCAAATAAATCCCCCTTCTTTCTTACCTAACTTTAAAAAAAAAACATGGTAATTAACTGACGATATCCAGCACCACTGTTACAAGGCCAAACTCTATAGCATATTACTTTTGTTTTGAATTACAGAAATATAAAATAATAGAATCCCATTCTGGGAAAGCTATAGTAAACTTATTTAAAATTCCAGTAAGTTTATTTTTGAAATATATGTATATATTCGACATTACTTCACTTGCGAAATAAAAATAGTTCAACTTATTTTATTTTTAAAATTAAATCATTGTTTGGAGAAATTCCCTTCCCCTAGTAAACATAATTTGCTCTCTTAGCAAAGTACTCTCTTTGAACCCCTGAGAGTGAAGTTTGTCGAAATAAAAATAAAAAATCAAATAAATAAATTCATATTCAATTAATCAAAAATATTATAAATTATGATGAGCTTGAGTTATGAAAACATTATAATTTAAAAGAAAAAGTGTTAAAAAATAAGTTAAAAGATTTTCAATAAACAATAACTTTTGACATTTTGTTAAAGCTTTACAAAATTATATTTACATTCTAATAATAATTTTGTAAAATCTGGATGACTACCTTGATGCTCCCCAGGATGAGTTCTGCAGGTGAACATTGATGGCTTGTGGCATTTGAAGGCATGTTCTAGCAGCAGTATGTCTGGATGTTTAACATCTCAGGAGAGAACGAGTGATGAATTTCCCTTTTACTCCTCACTCACCATTTTACAGATGTCGAGACATTCTCAAACTCTTTCTCTTTTTTTGTCTTTTTTTTTTTAAAAAAAGCACCACTATTTATGCTTTTCTAATGGTATATCATTTCTCTGCTGACTCAGGTGAATTACCTTTAGGAAATAATAGGAATTATGCTTTTGTTCTAATTTCAGAAAGTTTGTACCTCTATAGAGATCAATAGATATCAATATAACTTTATGTTCATTTTTACTTTGAGATAGATAACGATGTAGAATCTCTATTAATTAATCAATAGAGATTCCAAATTAAATGGATTTTGGTAATTTATCAATGCTTTAATTTAACATTTAGTTTTAACTTCTTATCGAAGTACAAATCTTTCCAAAAGGCCATCATGGATTCTTAAACTAAGAAAAATAAGGCATTTATAAACAGACATACATAAAATATATAAAAAAATTCACAATTTACTATTTGAATCTTTTTCCTTTTAATAATATAAATGGAATAACTTAGTGTGTTAGGACATTTATATATATGATTAACTCTATCCAAAATAAATTTTTGGATATATTCAGGATAGTTAAAAAAAATGTTAAAAAATGTTTTTTTAGAATAATAAAAAGAAAGCAAACTTTAGTAAAATAAATGATTAGGCGGGTCAGACTGTGAAACGGCAAATCTAAATCAGATTTACCATTTCAGTATGTCCATGAAAAAGATACAGGCCACACTATTAATTTTGATGGAGCTAAGGTTGTCTTCTTTGAGAGAAATGAAATCAAAAGAAGAATTAAAAAATCTTTAATATTGAAAATGTATTATTCTGAAGCAATTAACTTATTTAAGAGTTCTTTTAATATTAAGGGTGGATGGGAAGTAAATGGATTTGTGGTTAATGTTTAATATATATATATATATATATATATATATATATATATATATATATATATATATATATATATATAGTTGTTATAGTTCTTTACATTTGAGAAATCTGTTTGTAGCAGTGAAACCTTTGGTTGTGCTTTAATATTATTTTTTACTGGTCTGGTTGAATTTTGGATTTGGGGTAATTCTAATTATATATTGACTAGTTTAGCTTTATAGGTTTATATATTTATACATTTACATTTACCACTTGTGTATTTAGATATATTAGAATATATATATACACAAGTGTTAAATGTAAATGTATAAAAATGTGTATGTGAAGTTAAACTATATACTTGAAACCATCAATGGATTATCTTATTTCTTATTTCTGGCTCTACATATTAAGTTTTATTTATATTACCAGATATATGCCCTGCCTAACAGCCTTTTTGGTAATATTTTATTCTTTTTAACATTTCTGGAAAAAAAAAAAGTTAAATGATTGTTTTAATTAACGATTTTTTTTTTCAAAATTTTTAAAAAACACATAAGTATTATGAAATCAATGGCGTTTCAGGATATCATTTTCATAATTATACAACTAAATTTAAATAGATAACTATATAATATATTTTTCCCTTCACTAAATATTACATTTCAAACATAAATTTGTGTTCCATAATCTTTTTTTTTTTTTTGCAATTTAAGTACAGTACCTAATCAGTTTTGTAGTTAAAATGTATGTACTGATTTTTTTTACTTCGTGTTTTGGCCTTCAAAAAGTTTTATTCCAGTTGTCTTTGTATAATAGCATTTGCGGAATTATTTAATTTGAATAAAAATGTTCGTAATGAAATTAAGCTTCTTAAATATAAGGAAGGAATTACTTTTTTTTGCATGAATGCCTCTTATTAAAATTATAATGGTGGGAATTTTTTATTCTTCAAAAATAAGCCCTCTAACAAAAAAAAAATGAATATCATGTGACATGACAGCATTACGAATATCTGGGATTTTATATATAAGTTGTTTTATAATTGTGTGAAACAATGTTTTTACTTTTTCAAATCACAAATAATTATATCAAATGTATTAGATATGTAGGTACTTTTTATTTATTATTATTATTATTATTATTATTATTATTATTATTATTATTATTATTATTATTATTATTATTATTATTATTATTATTATTATTATTATTATTATTATTCATGATTTATTTTCTAGATTTACTTTGATTGCATTTTTTTTTTATAAAAACTTCATGAAGAAAGTAATGAAAATGTTAGGATTTAACTCTTTAACCGATTCTTTTAACTTTTTAATTTTTGTCTAATTTTCTCTTTGCCCACTACTTAAATCTGAGAACAATATGATTCATCTGTTTTATTTCCAGCCGGTTTCTATTGTTAAAATATTAATCTAAAATACACAGAATTTTTTTAATTCAGCTTCTAAAAATTGAATAATTTTAGATTCAAATTGGTCATTGTAACAAAAAGTTAAAAATAATGTTAATAACTGTAGAAAAATATAAGAAAAATGTGTAAAAAATAGCTAGCAGTAAAACAAAAGAATTATGTTCCAATCAATGATTGTGTCATTATTCAGATCTCCAGCTGTCAACTAATTCTCTTTTTATTTCCAGCATGCTTATTTTTCTTGTAAAATTTAAAATTTTCCAAATCAAACTTTATATTTCCATAAAGTAACATGAAATCTTATTTATGAATGTAAAAAAATTACAATAGATGTAATTATTTACTAGAAAATCAATTATGAATGCATTCTGTCATTTATTTTTTTAGAGACTCCCACTGTGCAAACTACAATCATTGCGTGAACCACCTGACTAAAGATGATATTGTCCACGTTTATTTTTCTTGTAATATTTAACATTGTTGCAATCAAACTTTATATTTGTATCAATTAATGAAAAATTGTGATAGATATAATTATTTACTTCAAAATATGAAAGCTACTACATTTCATTTTTAATTCTCAATTTTTAGTTTAGAAATGCCTGATTACGGTTTGTAGCGATAATTGTTTTTTTGTTATGTATTATTTCTTTAAATGTATTTTTTTTCTAATATTTAAAATTTTCCAAGTCAAACTATATTTTGATAGAGCACTATATTATCTTATTTGTGAACATAAAAAATTACAATAAATATAATTATTTATATCAAAATCAATTACGACGTGTACAAATTCATTTTCATTTCTGAATCTGTCATTTAGAAACATGCCTAGAGGACATTTTTAGATTGGGTAGGTATCCAATCAGAGAAAAAGACACACCTATGCACCAATAGGCATGTAAAGAAAATCGATGTTTTTTTAAAAATATAATGCTATATGCGGACATTTTTAGAATACAATTTTAAAATTTGAATTTCCTATCAAATAAGCCTAAAATGAAGAAATTGTGACCAAAATTGATCAAGAGATGGTGCATGCTACATCCAAAATTTTTTTTTGCTACGAGGACTCTTCGTAATAATCAGATGACTGGTATAAATATCCAAAATGCTCACATGAATTATGGAATAGTCAGGTCTTTGATTTAAATAGAAAATATAACTTCTAACACTGACAGAAAATATACCTTAAAATGAATTTGTCAAATACTGATTCTAATTTATGTTTGATATTGTCTCCTAAATATACATCTTAATTGAATTACGGGGTATGAAAAAATAGAGTTCAATGTTAAACATAAATATAAATTAGGTCTTCTAACAACTTAACTTGTAAGTTGTCTACTGAAATATAAGTTGTTGTTTTTTCTTGTTTTATAATGATGAAGTATAGTGATGTATATACACTCGATATAACATAAATCCAGATAAAATATCATATATGTGAGTTAATTTACCTTAACTGATGAATATTATTAACATTACACAACATGAAAGTTAATATTAAAAATACACATTCAACATTTTTTGACTGCAAACTTTTAAAGTATCCAGGTATAACCGTTGTGACAAATTATTTCTTAATCTTAATAAGTTTTTAACAATCAATTAATAGCTTTTAAAATCTAATTTAAAAGCATCTTTTATGATAATGTGCTTAATATTCTATTAGACAACTATAAATGTAATTTAATATTTTTTCTGTATTATTTTATATAACTTTATTGAAATGATTGTAATATATGTTGATCCCTTTTATCATATGATATTGTTTTATTAAAAAAATATTGACTTATAAAGAATCTTGTAGTCTCTAGAAATGAAAACTTCTTATTCAAAATATGAAGGCCATATCATTGAAGTGTTAATAGAATAATGAAGGATATTGTCTGAATAGAATCTCGTAAATGGGGAGGACAAAACGGTATTCAGAAACATCATCATGAGTGTATATACATAAATCGATAAATAAAAAAGGACACACACACATATATATATATTGTACTGGTCAAAACATGTTTATCCATCTAGCCTGAGTTGGAACTCACAAAATTGTACTTCAAACCCAGTCAAGCCTGAGATTTAGGTCAGGGACCAGCCTGGATTCGAACCCACTCTCTAAGCGCTAGATAAAACTCTTAGTGAATAGCATAATAGTGATGGCATATGAGAATTAATTTTAATCCGGCCCACTAGCAAGTGTGAGAAGACAATGAGACATCTATTACTATGACTAAACTAAATATATACAAGCATGACTGTACTTTTGGAACAAAAAGGAATTTAAACTACTCAAATAAGTTAGAAAATAAAAATTTAGTTTTATATACTGACAAAGTATTATACATTTATAAATTAATTATATACATTAGTGTGTGCGTGAATGAGCAAGCGGTCTACCAAGTGATAGAGGATTACATAGTGTCTTTCACGCTATTATTTCTCATATGCTTTTTATTAGCTAAATAATATATTACAAATAAACACACATCTTTGGTAGGTCCAATATTAAAATGCCAATCAACTATTACAAAGAATTCACATAAAATGATTATTAACACTTTGTATTACGGTTCTGAAACATTGTGACTAACATTATTTAGGGGAGCATTAGGAGATTCATTATACATATGATATAAATTATTTTCACACCACTAAGGTTGTGAAAATAAATAAGATACATTTGAAAAACATATTTGAAAATGACATTTGATTAGATGACAACATACTTAATGAAAAATATTTTAATGATAGTAAGACGAATGCTTTATTTTCCCCAAGGATATATATATATATATATGTTAATTCTAAATAATTTCACGGATAAAAGATGTCATATTATTATTACTATTTGTGGGATATTCCGTGTAGTGAAAAAGCTAAATGCAAATAGTAATAATAATATGATATATATATATATATATATATATATATATATATATATATATATATATATATATATATATATATTGTAACATAATTAAATGCATCATCAAAAAGATATTACCATACCTGAGTTGTCTACTATATATAAGAAATAATCATAAATTCAAAAATTAAATGATGATCAAAAGATATTATTATATCTGAGTAAAGGAGTCCAAATATCAAGAATTATAAGCAAATTATTATAGCAATGTATTATAACTCAGGTATATGAAATCACGTGAAGTGAGTACACTAGTAATTTCAATAAAATATAACTCAGGTATACAGACAGTAGATCTTATCCACTTTCATTTCTTGGTTTGATGTTAAGTGCATGTTTAAACAAATACTAAGTGAATATGGTCTAGCAGGGCGCCACTAGATTATCTGAATCTAGACATGGTTATATCTAATAACCTTTCACATGTACCGGGTTTGAATCCCTTTTTGGTACTTTATTTCTAATAAAAATGAGAGATTTTGCTTTTTGAGCCATATCACTATAAGCACTAATAGTTAGGTAAAAGTAAAACATCTTTAAACCACAGTGGAGTTCATTGAACATAAATCATTTCTCAGATCTTACCATAACAAATGTGTTTCAATATTTTTATAAGTTCACTAGCTCAGATTATATATAACTAATTTAGGATGGCAATTCACTCATCCTTGCATGAAATAGATGATGGGATGTGGTTATAATAATACTAAGAGATCACTAAATATTATAAAATCAATATTTATTTATGGCCTTTAAACAGTTAAACAGCTCATTAATTAAAATGTTGATGACGATGATGATGATGATAATAATAACAATAATGACAAGGGTTTCAACTACAGCTCTAGGACTAAGCCTAAACATAAAACTAATTTTTATAAAGAAATTCATAATTATTGCTTAATTTTAGCATACTTACTTATATCTTAAATAACTAATATTCAACCATTGATGATGATGAATAATCACACTTAACAAAGACTACACTTAATGAAATATATACACCTCGTTTAATAAAACAAACTAATATTTATTACTACATTTCTAACATATACATAAAAATTTCTAGATAAATATGAAAATTGACATGAATAATAATAATAATTGATTATATAACAATCCTCAGATTAATTTTAAGTTCTTCCCCCTTTCCCTTCAAATGTATTTTGTATTAAGTTGGACGTCACATTGACCATGATTTTCACTCCATGAGAAAAGTATTTAAAAAAAAAATATTATCTGCTCATTAGCACACATACTTTAAAAATCCAACATGTAAATAGAATGTAAAAAAAAATGTTAGTAAAATTGAAAGAGCAAGTTTTAGAAAAGAGTTTTAAATCATTATCTCCTCCCCCGTTCTTCTACCTCTGAAATGCTATACTTAACTTGAAACAAAATAATCCAATATTCTAATACTACTCATTATTTCACATTCACTCACAATTATACACATATAAAATATCATTATGTATGTGCGTGTTTCATCCCATGATAACAAAATATTATTTAAAACCAAAATAATAATATATTAGTTAAAACTAAAATCATAATACCATAAAAAAAAATTGTTTTACACATTAATATTGTAAAATTAATAAACAAATCATTTTCATACATTCAAGATCATTTATGAAGCTCAAAGTTATTATTAGTAAGACATTCTTGTTTTTAATTGATCTGAATAGTCTTTAAAAGTTCTTTAAATAAAATATACCACTTTATTGCTAAAATGTTTATTAAGACTGATATCATAAAGAAAATAGATATAAAAAGTCATATTACCGATCTTTTGTTTGTGGCGAATTTCCAAGGGTTCAAACTTGTCTTGTATAAGGTTTATATTTCTGCAGCTACCATTTCCGTTTTACTGGGAACAATCTCTTTCTTGAGGTGTATAACTATTTGATGATGGTGACTCTATTGAGGTTATTTGCTTTAGTGGATAATTTGGAAATCATTATATTAATTTTTCTTCTCTTCCTGTCAAGCATGTGGATGAAATACAGCAGTTGTTTTCACATTTGTAAATTTTCTTGAGTTTAAAATCAGTTGTTGTAACAATTAATTGGACTTGATGATTAATATTTATCAGTAGATTAATTCATCTTCTTTGAATGCAGGTGAATGCTTTCTTCCTTCTATTAAAAACATCTTATTTCTCTGGTCAGTTGAAAGGTGTAGAATATTATTTTAGACACATCTTTTCTTTCCTATGTGATGTGCAGCTTCCCCCAGATTGTCCAGCAAATGGGACATACATATAATTTTCCTAGCAATACATTTCTTATATTTTCAGCATTCAATTGGATAGTTTAATAATCTGAATCATAAACAATAATCCTAATAATAATTCAAGACAGCTTTTTATATCCAATTTTTAGCTAACTTAACCAATCAGAGATAGCATCACTTGCTATTTTTGGACAAATTTGTTTTAATTAGATCTCTAATTTATTTTCAACTAAATTATTTTTCAACTGAAAAGTTTAATCCTTTTTCCAGACACTTTTGTTTAAAAAAAAAAATAGACTCAATCCTTATTTCCTTTCTTTTCTTTTTTTTTTCTTTTAACATCCAGGTAACACTTCAAATCTTTGAGCTTCCTTCTTTAGATCTTGAGATAAGACAATTTCAAAATTTAGAGCTCTGACCCATTATAAGCTTCCAAAGTGAAACAATCATTTACAAAAAAAAAATTGCTACAAAGATCGATATCTGATTAAACAGATTTCCTCTTTTAACAAAAAAAATTGTACAAAAAAAAATAATTTGACAGATTTAATACTTCCTTTTCTTTCAATATTTAGGAAATGTAAATTTTTGTATGTAATGTACACACATCCTTCATTCTTTCAAATCATTCATGAACTAACCTTAAATAATATGATTGCTAGCTTAGGAATTATAACCCAATTATTTAATTAAATCTGTAACTTTTAAATCCCACTTATAATTAAAGAAAAGCAAAATAAAAGTATAGAATAAAATATTAGAATTGATCAAGCATAGGTTAATCTTAAAGAAAGTTAAAATGTTTAATATTTGAAAGATAAAACAATTAAATAATTTACACATACATTGCCTATATGTATGCATTATAACTTTGCTTTTTAACAGAAAATTTAAATATTAAATAGTTTAAATGTGTGTATTACCTTTCTATCAACACACAAACAAGTAAAGCATGTAATTGTTGACCCATTCTTTTTCTGTTTAAAGCTTTTAGAACTGGACTTTGTAGGGTTTGAACTTGGATGCCCTACAGCCTCATTTATGATTATATAAAAAATTTGATGATGATTTTTGGTTTACCTTTTCTACATGCACATTACTATAAATTTAGCTAGTGACTAAATTGTAATGGCACAATATATATATATATATATATATATATATATATTATTCATATATATATATATATATATATATAGAAATAAGTTACGATGGTGGGATTGTATGATAAGATTGAAATAACATTAGTAATTAATATAGCTATTATTATTTGGCATTGATATATATTTTGAGCAGAGCACATTATAATATTAGAGCATTAAAACTGGGTCATGAAGCAAAAGAAATACTAATATGAATAAGTTTGTGGTGCTGACATAATAGCCTAAAATAATAGGAAAAAACTTGCTTATGGATGAAAAACGAAGTGGATAGGCATGCCATGGTCATCGCCGATGTGCAGGCCTTTGATACGAAGAAAGCAGATGGGCATAGCATATGCCATACTTAGGGATCAATGCCAGAGGCCTTTTTATATGAAGAAAGCAGATATGCATAGCATGTGCCAAACTTACGGGATCACTGCCCGAGGCATTTTATACTAAATAAATGTGGTTTCTGGATAGCTCAACTATCTACAGAATGAGATATGAGAAGAAATCTATGGGTTCGAACTTGTCACAACCCCCAGATTAGAAGACTAGAATCACATAATATATATATATATATATATATATATATATATATTCAGAGATAAGCTAAATGTCAATAACGCAGTATGATTAACTGTCATTAACAACATTGAAATATAATTTACTGCTTTAAAATAATTGACCCTTATTTGAATGTTATAAATAAGACAATTAATACGCTATGCAGTTATATATATATATATATTAATAAGGAGATATTTCTCCTTTTATATATATATATATATATATATATATATAAAAGGAGAGAGATTTCCCTAAAAAAAATATATGTTAAGATTTTACTTAGTAAAAGAAAACATTAATATTTATCCCCATCCCTTTTCTACTATTTAAAATAATTCAATCCCACCTTCATGGTTTTATAGTAACTGGAATATTCAAGCTTATATTTTAAGAGTAAATAAAAAAAACAGTTATATAGAAAATAATTAATGGGTCACTCTTTCTGAATTTAATAAAAAAACAACATTTTAAAAGATTTCAAAGCGTTAATTAGCTTAAGTTCTGGATTTACCCCAGGTAGAAAATCCAGAGTTAAACAAATATATTTTTATAATAAACCAACATAAATAAAATGTTAACTCGTAAAAACAATCTGGTGAGTATATTTTAATTAATAATGCATTGTTTTAAATGGACATTAAAGTCCTTAATTCACGAAGGTTTACTTAACAGAAAGAAAAGATTTTACAAAATTCAACTCGTCAGATTGTTAGAGATTATCAGAATAATAATAATAGCATATATATATATATATTATAATGGAAATGGTTAATCGTACGGTTCAATGATTTATTATTTCAATTTCACTATATTTTATTTCGATTATTTTATTTTAT